>JAOVYW010002425.1:0-13179 GCA_025775045.1 Hiodon tergisus
GGTGTCTCTGGGAGTGGTGTCTCTGGGTTCTGTGTCTCTGGGAGTGGTGTCTCTGGGTTCTATGTCTCTGGGAGTGGTGTCTCTGGGAGTGGTGTCTCTGAGAGTGGTGTCTCTGGGTGCTGTGTCTCTGGGAGTGGTGTCTCTGGGTGCTGTGGTGGCCATTCTTCCAGTTGGGTTGATGAATGCCACAAGATGGAAGATGGATCCCAATAGCTTCCACTTTACAGCTGCTTCCAATGCCAGCTCATAGTCCACTCATTTCAAACACACCAGGCCGGAGTGTTCAGCTAATGTGTAGTTTTACGGAAAAAAATAAAAACTCAATTTGTGCTCAGACGAAGCCTCTCGTTGGGTTCATCGCACATACAAAAAATGACATCTTGCTTCCTAAAGGGGACAAACATCTGCGATTGGTTCATATGTTGCCGCACCCTTACCACACCTATGCGTTGATCACTAGTTTAAGCCATCCCATTTTACAGTTTAGCTAGCTCTATTATAACAGGTCATAGCTTAACAAAGCATGATGTGATGTATGATATGTTATCATGACTAAAACAGAGCCTCATGTCATCAGCAGACAATTACACCAATACAGGGTAACACTTATGGGTGTAGAAAATCTGTAAGTGTAAAACAATACCCATGATTCACAGTTATTCATATTAATAGTTTTAGAGACACTCAGTTATATTTACCACATATGTTGAAAGTTATTATCTTGAACAGTGTATCAAATTTTATACGTGGGAAAGACCACAAATATTTTTTCTGTTGAGGACTTGCTTGTTTACAAAAGACCACAGGCTTGTATTTTGACAGCTGTACGCATTCTACAAGACTGTAGGTCTTAAATATTTCTCTCAATCCTCTGCGTTTTGGGGAAACAGTCGCTGGCATTTAGCAAAAGCTGTTTTGGAAGGCTGGGTTTCAGCCAACTGTGTTGATGTATTTTAGCAGATTGTATATCACAATATTTACTGTGGCTTTAGTTTCTGCTCTCCACACTTCACCCATCAACTCAGCCAGGTTATGACAACAAGCGTTGTTAATGTGCTCATTTCTAAGCATAATTTATTATATGTGAAACTACAGCACTTTTGTACGTCGCTCTGGATAAGAGCGTCTGCTAAATGCCTAAAACGTAAAATGTAAATCTAAATATGATATTATTGCTTACATTTTTGTTCTCCATCAGGCCTAGATTTGCCTCATACTTCACTGGGCGTCGTGCTAAAAATCCTAGTTCAATGAGACCGTACTTCTTTCCTCAAACACAAAGCTCTGATCTTACCCTGATCTCCACCTTTTCTAAATTGACCTGCCATTTGTTTGTTCCGCCTGATAGCTTGTGTGAACCGAGAATGGTGGTTTTGAAGTCAACTCGCCATCTCAAATAAATTCTTTCCATTGCTAATGAAGTTAAAAAAGTAGTTTTTCTTTTTCACGTAGACTGGACCCAGAACAACTTCGATACAGAACGGGTCCCCTCTAAGGCACTGTTCATTTTAAATCCAAACATGCTTACATTAGAGTTTTACATGGAGTTTGGCCTCATGTCAGAAACCTGGTCTGTAAGTTTGACAACTCCAGCACTGCCAAAGCGTAAATATATATTTGTTTGTTCGTCTCCCCATCAGTCACCCGATGACTGATGGAAAGCGTGTCTTTCATCAGTAGTTTGTGTGAACAAACAGGCGCGCGCACACACACAGACACGAGCGCACGCGGGCACGCGCAGCAGTTTGTTCCCAAGCGCTGGAACCTGATTCTTTGGAGAGCGTACGATGCAGTCTCCCACAGTCACCCAAGCGGTGTGAGCGGAAAGCTGAGCAGGTGTAGCATATGTGATCCCCATGTCTAATTGCGTGACTCTTGTCAGAGAAAGGCGGGAGATGGGGGTGGATGCAGAATTAGAGAGGTTTTTTTCCCCACTCCCCCAACACAGAATATCCACGCAGAACCGCTTGGCTCCAACAGGCTTGCTCCTGAAACAGAAACAGACGGACTTTTCTTCAAAGCAAGCCTACATTGTCAGCCAGCCTGGATCTGGCTGGAGGAGCCAAGGTTGTACAGCAGGGGTCTCAATCCTCAATGCAGGGTTTCGTTTCACCACACCCATAAATAGTCAATACATGGATTTTGAACGGTCCCAACCGGTGTTTCCAGGCGTAAATCTGATGCTAATTGAGAGGTAGATCGAAAAAATCCCACACCCTGCAGCACATGTGGCTTGTAGATTAAGACCCCTGGTGTACTGTGTTAATCGGCCTAGTCCTGACTGACGGAGCCTGAAGTTAACACTGCAGCAGGTGAAATCAAACAATATAGTGGGGATTCCATCAGATTACGCCAACATAGACCGAAACGTGCACTGTGCTGAGTGTAAGCCTGTCAGAAATATTTGTAAAATTTGTAAGAATTGGCTCGAATGCTTCAAATTTTTATGAAAACGCCTCAGTCCACATTTAATCAATTGCATCAATATTTCTAGTTAGCCTCTGTCGTTACAAAAGTATATAACTGATAATCTGGTTGTACTAACATCGCTGAGAAACTCAATTATGCAAATATTGGCCATGAATAGTTTATTCAAATAATTTTTGTATCAGAACTGGGTTGATTTGTGACTACATCCGCTTCCATGACATTCAACACATTACACGTGTTACGAGAACGTTTTCGAATCGGGTAATGGGCACTTTCGACAACTCAATTGGCTGCTTAAACAAACATACATGTCCGCACGTACGGCCAGGGTAAAGGAAGAGGAAGGGATGAGGTCACAGAGGACTGAATCAGCAGCCGGCCCGTTGGTCAGTGATTACATTAAAACCGGACACAGATGGCTCCTTGGAAAGGAGATGAAATGACCGATGATCCTGGGGGCCGCAAGAGCACAAGGTGGTCTGCATTTTCCTCAGTTTGCCCGGCGTTTAGTCGCTAAGTTGTGTTTAGATCGATAGTGGACTCTTCGGTTAATGATCGCACAGACCTGTCTGGAATCCAGCCTGAATTGTGAGCTCACCTACACTCTAACCTGGACTGAACTTAAATTAAAAAGAACACTCGTTCAGCCTTTGTGAGCTTGGCTTGTTCGGCGAGAGTTTCGCTTGTGTTGTCAAGAGAGACTTTTGTTTCAGGGTAATGGATTGGGCAAGAAACTAGTCATGAAGTTACACAGACGACATCAACCTTTAAATTAGCATGTTAATTAATCTATTCAATATTTTACGGCAGAACTCCAGGCCCCTTGATGAATGATGGATGGTATTTAAATTGACTTTGACTTGCGGAGACATAAGAAATGCACACCATTAGTTTGTCATCATAGTTTTCCTCCAGACATTGCCTTACTGAACAGCATTGTTCTTGAGTCCCACAGGGAAATGCTGGGCAAAGCTGGGGAATTGGGCAAATTTGGGACAATGGCCTGCCTTCTGAATCGGTCACATGGTCATGGGGTGTAAGCGTCGGTCGCTGACAGGGAAACGGATCACCGGCCATTTATCATCAACTTTTCTCTCGTGACAATTTGGTGAGATTAATAGTTTTCATCTTTCCGGGCTCCGGCACTGAATAATAAACTGCGCCCCTGCACATCTCTCAACCTCGGCGTGTTAACTGTTTTTTAAGCTGGAGTCGGGTGGGGGTGCAGGCTCACTCTCCTTCCTCACGGTCTGGACTGTATCTCACTCAGTCCTGAGAACCTGAGAGGGCAACTCTGAGCTTTGGCTCCTCTAGGTGATAAAGTTCAGATACCGTAGAGTTGTTTTAGGGACGGGGTGTTGTGAGATGAATCACATGTTGTCCTTTCTACATAGTCTCTCACTGAGCCGGTCCGCTTCTAATTTTGACTTTCAAAATGTTTTCCCCAGCAGGAGCGTATTTTGCTTGCAGCCTGGTTAGCTCCTATCTGTACTCTGGTCGATTTATTTAGACTGTGCTCAGCGTGAGAAGGACTTCATTACAGTTTTCCCTCTTCAGTGAGGATATAAAACAGCTAAATTGCACCTTGTAGATTTTATCTCCACTGCAACAACACACAATGTTGAACAAAACCTGTTTATCTTGCTTTTGTATCTTACGAATACACAATATAAGAGAGGGCAGATACAATTGCCATCAGGCAACCAAAGAACCACGTAACACCAAACTTTCTGTATTGCGAGACTATAAAAAAAACCCAATCTGGCATACTCTTGTCTTGTATTTGATCTAGCGCTCAGACCCGTCATGTCTTTAGATGTGACTTAACGAACACTCCAGGACTACCCCTGTATAGGCTCAATCACGGTTACAGAGGCAGGATGTGGGAGGTGACCATTAAGTTACTTGTTTCACTCCCAAAAAAATTCTAAAACTTCCCCACTCCAGCAGGACTTTGACTGCTTTTAACCTCAAGAAATTTATCTTAGTAGCTTTCCATTTACGGAGTTCCAGGCTTTAAATAATTTTTTAGTTTATTTATAGGTATCAGTGTGTTCTGGTAACTACTCTTACACGATATGCAATTGAACTGTTATTTATGAGAGAGCACAGAGGCAGTACTAAGCTGTTTAAACAATCAGAGTAAATAACGCTGTAACAACATTAATCTCACTCCGCAGATAGGCATTCATTAACGAGGACTCCGCAGGACTGCGGAGCAGACCAGAGATACAAGTTTACCATGATGTATCATTGCTTATACGCGGTATAAGTTATACCCCTCCAAATAATATCTTTTTTTCTGCCGTATCAGGAAACTAAATTCTTAGAGTTCTGCAGGCATTTACTTTTCAGGTTTCAGAACCCATTATGAATCAATTCTCGTGAGACCTATTACACCAAAAATGAAATTGAAAGCATCCTCTCTCTCCAAGCAACCTCCCAATCACATGATGGTTATTTTATATATTTTAAAAGGTGTAAATCTATTGCTAATAGAAGGTGGATAGAAAAAAAATATCCCAAAACATCCCTTTCCTTTGCTAGCTTATTAAGCTACTTTTAGTAGTTGACGTGTTGACGGCTAACTGTTTTTATTGACAATTATTTTAACATTCCCAACGTATGTCTGTTGAAAGTGAAACACTGAGGAGTGCCGTCCTTTTCAGTGGTGTGGTATTGCACTCTGTTCCACCGAGAACCGCGTTTTCTATCGCTGCAATTTGGCTTCGGAGTAGCTTTGGAGGTAGCCTTTACGCTAATATCCACTCACTGTCACGGTGAACCTTTGTACTGCGGTGCAGAGCAAGAAGTGATCAGTATTCACTTTAGTGGATAAAATGGTAAAAAGCTAGTAAAAAAAAAAAAGGTAAAAGATTTAGCTAGCTACATTTTATTTGCCACATAAATTACAAAAAAATAAAATAAACTACACAATGTCACATACACTGAAGGTGGGGTCGTAGGATAGAAGGGATAAGTGCTTCTCCAGGGAACATATTTAGCTGAGTGGATTTTCCGGCAGTGCACACATGCAGCCACAATGACTTTCCTTGTTGCCCTCTTGGGGGTTGTTATACCTCTGACCAGGCTGGAATTGCCCTCCTTTCTTCTGCACCTAAAGTGGAGCTTAAAATACAACAACCGGCCCTTATTAACCAGTCCCTCTGGTGTGCCTGGGTCTAGTGCTTAAAGATGTTTTGATCTGGTTGAAATCCGTCTCTGGAATGGTACTGTGGGGTTTGGTTTCATCACGGCCGTCTCGAAAGCTTTGACAACTCCGACAAAGACATTGTTAGACGCTTGTCCTTCACCAGGCTCCTGGAGAGGCTCAGTGGTGGGTCAATGATGTAGTGATTCAGACTGGCACAGAGACCAACGGAGCTGCCAATTCTTTGCCTTTGTAGTCTCTAACTGTACCATGGAAGTCTGCCTCATTGACAGACGGTTTTTTTAGTCTATTAAAGTCTGACTCCCTTTTCCTCAACCCAGTCGGAGAAGCATCTCACAGCACATCCCAAGCTGAAGTTCTGCAAGAGTCGCAACAAGAAAATCTATTTAATTACCTCTAAAATTCACAAATTCTCGAGTCGCCGTCGCCTTGGGTGTTGGAAGGCTTAAATCAAAAGTTACATGAACCTGGAATAGAGGAATAAAGTTTAGCCATCAACCCATCATCATCCTAATTTGGGGCATAGACATTGACAGTAGTCACTTAGGTATTGAGGAGCTATCCTGTAAAATATCGACCATTAGTCTAACATCATTGCACTGATGAATAAGAAATGCTGTAGCTAGAGTGTAGAATTTAGAGTGAATTACCTGGTCATCTCATCACTAAAACTGTAGACTAAACCCCTTTACCACTGCACACAGTTCAAGGATGGTTCCAAAGCTTTTTAATCTACCGATTAAGTCTAATTGTCTGGTTTATCTTTGATGAATGTTTTTGCCTGCACCGGTGAGCTGAAGAGCTGCTAGGCTCAGCAGAGTACAGGGGACTATATTGGTGTCCAGCTTTTTTCATTTGGATGACTTCTCACTTCCTGGTCAGCTCTGCGCTGAAGACTGGGAAACAAATTACCTTGTTCCTTCCTTGCCAGTCACAAAATTTTCGACTCTTCTCCAAAAATCTAACTCAGACACGATTCGAGAACTACAGAGGGACGATTACCTTCTATGGATTTAGGTTTAAACATTTTCATATGTTATTTCTCTCGGAACTTTTAAATAAATAATCTAGATTTAACTTTGCCCACTTGTTCTCCCAGGGAGGGAATTGTATGCGATTTCCACGACCGTCATTCTGGGCCGCACATCAGATAAAGATGCTTCCATTTCATTGCACAGCCTTCTTCGATAATAGCCGCATAATTTGAAGCAGTTCGAGAAGCAAACTGAGACATAATCCTCATTTCTCTGCACCAGCCCGTTGGCGAGAGTAAATCCCGGGCCTTTGCTACCTGGGAGATACTGTTACTCCTCATGGTCTTAATTTTACTTTCACTGTCAAATTACGATCCTCAGGCATTTTGGAATGTCATGTTGCGGACTGGATTTGATAAACAAAAATCTAATGAAGGAAATAACTCTGTTAATGACACCCGACAGTGGGTAAACATCCCAATGACTTCCAACGCCCATTGGCGAAGGAGGAGTCCAAACGCCTTCATTTTGAAAACAGAGGAGAGTCCACAGAAAAGATTTGCGAAATTTGCATGTTGATATGATGCCCTGTCTCAGAGGAGAAGCGATTGACAAAAAAATCCCAAGCGGTGGTAATTCTGTTCTAGCAATGTATTACTCTTTTAATATATTGTGTCGTTGATTCAAAACATACAGGGCTGACACCTAGTTAATACATATTCACGTGTAAATGTAAATGTATCAATATTTTCTTTTTGGGGGCTTAGTTGGTAAAGTGTTTAAATCCTCACAATTTCCTCATTGTTTAATTTACACATATTAATTGGCAAAACACTGGAGGGTTTAATCTTTGTTCAGATTAGAAATGTATCATCGTCCTTGTTCGCGTTGTATTTAATGGTGTCAGAATACAGTCTTATTTAAACATAATGTTTACTTTTCACAGTATTAATGTCATACCGTCTTCTGGTTTTAAAGCCATACAGGATTATGAAGCTCTTGACGCAAATGGGTTAAGACCAGTGCCGCAGATCAAGTTGTTGACAAAATAATCTGGTGTTTTTTAACTATTGTAATCACTCCGTTGGTGGCTTCCCTTGCCTTCAGTTTGGATTTATGCCTGGTGCAGTGTTTCCAACCTTACTTGTCAGATTAATATCTAATGCCATCTGGCTACTAGGAAACTAAGGGCCAAATGCAGGGAAAATGCATTACGGAAAACGCATTTGTGATAAACGAGTGTCTTGTGAAGCAGTTTCGACTTGGAAAGCAGTCAAATGAAGGTACTAGCATACGTGATCCAGATATTTACCCTTGAAATGATTGGTATTACACCTCATTGAAGGAAAGACGTTTAAGCAGAGGAGAAACCGCGTCTTCACACCTGAGCAAAAATGTCTTTTACGGTCCAGTTCTGTATCTTTATCTTCCTTTTTTATATTTATTGGCTTGCTAACAAAAAAATATTTTTAGATCTAAAACATCTCTGTGATGAACAGTAATTGATGGAGAGGAAAATATTTCCGGGGTTAAATTTGACAGAAATACCCCGTGCACTGTGCCATGTGCCATCCCAAACTGCATCTGTCAGTATCACTGACCGGATCTCTCGCTATTAGATAGCGAGCTAATGCAACTCTGAGGTTGAGGCTGAGGTTGCCTATGCAAATGCCGATTGTCATTGAGAAAGCACCCATAATTACATGAAGGTCAACAGAAACGGCTACTCGGCAGTCCCAAATCAAAACTGCGGTTATTTGCCAAATGGAAATATAATGAGACCGTTCAGTGAACTATATAACCGTATTCTTTGTGCGCAATGAAACAAATGTATAACATTTTCAATCAATTTAAACCATTATTGTTGTTTTTTTTAACAGATGTCATTCTTAAACAGATTGGTACAAAAACGAATCCCTAACAATCCCCCCCAGATCCTCAAATAGTTCCACGATTATGTTTGTTTTTTCCCCTACTACTTGTTCAGTGGGACTAAACGTGCTCTGATGAAGGTTGCTAATTTGACCGGCATCATTAAACAATCTCTCCAAGCTGAAATATGTATATCAGTTAACACTGATCCTGCTTCAGGCTGGGACACTGGGACTGTATCATAAATGGTGTTAACATGTGCGCAACACTTGCTTAACACGTGCTTAACACAGTTTGTCCTTTTGTTTTCATATCCCTCTTTTTCCTCCACATATCAAAGCCCCCCCCCCCAAACACTTCTCAAAATGTCTGGTTCCATGGTTCCAATGGATCGGAAAACAGGATCTCCCTCATTTCCACGATGAGACAGACAAGAGCAAACAACCCATTATCCCATGCACTGTTATTTTGGACCGCCACTCAATGTCAGACTATCTGACAGTGTTGAAAGACACAGTAACAAAGTGCACAGTAACAAACAAACATTAGCCCCCGACAAATTCTATTAAAACAGTCAATACCACCGTTCAGCCCAATCCCTGACATTTTCCATGCCTTAGCACTTGACCAAAGTCTAGAATATTTATAGAAAAATATAGTATTTTTTTTCTTTCCTTCCTTAATTTTTTCTGGGCATGCTGTGTTTCATAGCTCTTGATGAAAGGCAAAAATAAATCAGTTTGACACGTTTATTTTGGCACAGAGAGGTTTAATTCAAGGAGGTGTGGCAGACGTAGCGGATCCGAGTACATTCCCCTTTATTCTTGCTGAATGTGGGGCTTGACTGTGCTTGACTACACGTGTGACCAGCCACAGTTCTTTTCTGAAGTCAAACTCCATGCGGTGGTTCGCAGAGACTTTGCTGTTTTGATAGGAAAAAAATAATAAGCCTTGTAATTTGATATGGATTTCAAAGATCTTCATTCTGAAACTGTGATGTTCTGGTAACTGTTCTTTCAGTACGTGCTTCATAGGGTTTCAGCATAGATTTATACGGTCAGCTTGTGAAGCTTATCATCATGTTCCACCTACTGTGATCTGAAAAAACAAAAAGTTTGGAAAAAGCTATGTTGGTATTGGTAAAAATGTGCAATGGGCCTTCTTCTGTGTTTCCACATTGTCTCTAATCTCCAATGATCCTGCACAAAGTTTGAGTTGAGGCCACCAGATTTGTTTCTCTGCGTGTTCGAAGTCCTCACTGGCTGCTAATTAAACGAGTCCACACCCGAAACAGGCCAGTGGCTCTGTTGCATGCTAGCAGTTTCTCCTGTTGCTGCAGGATGAAAGAGCAGAGAGAACAGAAAATATTTACCACAAAAGACCATCATGCCCCTTTCTCCTGCTGGTGGACCTGACAGCTCGCCTAGTTATTTCACATCAAAGCTACAAGCTGGGCAATTGTCTATATAATGAGCAGTGGTGGAATTATTGTATGAGGAAGAGAATATACTCTATCAGGATAACCCTTGTTTCCCTGTCGGACAGCTGTTGACCAGCTAAACCAATGCCAAGTTTTGCAACATCTAGCAAGAGGCCTTTTTTAACTAGAAGGACATGAATAAAGTGTGAGGGCCAATAAGGACCCCACAAAAGTGTAACAATACACTAGTTCTATTTAATGAAGACACACACACACACACACACACACACACACACACATGCACACACAGACACACACACACATGTACACACATGCACACACAGACGCACACATGCACACACATGCACACACACAGAGAACATCATTTCAACTCAAATATAATGCTGGGCAATTATTTGGTTAAATTAAACCTCGAGGGAAAACCACCAGCTTGTTTCTTTGCTTCCCATAAATCTAAATCTGCGTGTCTGAGCTCACTGCAGACAAAAGCGCAACATCAGGCAATCATGCTACTTCTGACATTGAGGTTACTTCTGAAAACGGAAAAAAAGCACTCATTAGTTTGACAATGATGGGTGCCAGGTCCTTGGGAGCTGTTAGCGGGTTGGGTCTTTTGTCAGCAATCGTACCCTGCTTGAATGCAATGGACTCCGGTTCAAACCTCAATCAGTAGTCACACTGGGGCCTACCGGTCAGCTAAGAATCATGCCACTAAAGGTGTAAAACATTCATTTTATTCTGCTTATTCTGTAACTATCTCTCTCTAATTTGCAGCTTGAGTTTTCATTTTTATTAATTTTGCCGTTGGAATTCATTCAAACTTCAACAAAGGTTTAGGTGAGAGCCTGCTCCACCGCACACTGACGTCAAGGCCTGAGTTTTTGTGTTTGTGCTCTGCCTGGGAAAATGGTCTTCACTACCACATGTTTTCGCATTGTGGTAACCCTAAGTGCCTTGCGAACTACAGAAGCAGAGCACTGCATTTTCCACCTAGCAAGAGGAGGATGATGCATGTCTAGTCTCTGAATAAAACCTCTGATATATTGCCTCAACAGGTTTTGAAACCTATTTATATCCCTGGTACTTAGGTATATGCTTTTAGATGTCTAACATTTATTGATTGATCATGTGCAAAGAAAATCGCAGTCACAGCAACACGAGTTAAATTGTATGTTTCATATGTTTTCAAATGCCCTGTGATCTTGCTCAGGATTTTAGCGAAGATGAGTAACAAAATGACCGAAAATAACTCATTACATAAATCCTCACAAAAATAATTGTATGAGGTGTGACAGTCAGCAGCGAATGAGTGGATGCGTGGATAGCCTGCATGAGGAATGATGCAATGCGTGAATAATTAAAAAACGACTGCCACTGCAAACCAACCGAAGGCGCTCGCGGGAGAGAGGAGTCCTTGGTGTGTGGGAAAGAGTGACTTTGTGCCTCTGCACGGCTCCCACAGGTGTGCCCTGTCCACACCGATGACCCTCCCAGCTCCGCCCACCAATCTCCTGTCAGAAGCAAAGCACAACAAGAACATGGACACAGAGCAGGGTGTGTTAAAATATGCAGTATATATGTAAAATATGCAGT
The DNA here is from genome assembly GCA_025775045.1 of Hiodon tergisus. Classification (NCBI taxonomy): domain Eukaryota; kingdom Metazoa; phylum Chordata; class Actinopteri; order Hiodontiformes; family Hiodontidae; genus Hiodon; species Hiodon tergisus. Next base: position 11,483 of record JAOVYW010002425.1, read on the forward strand.
ATATACGTAAAATATGCAGTATATATGTAAAATATGCAGTATGTATGTCAAATATGCAGTATATCTGTTGCATAATTTTGCATTGCTTTCTGCAACAGAGCAGCAGTAAACCCCTGACATTCATAATTGCAAGAAATTCGGAAAGTTTATCCGTTGTACGGTTTACTCACATTTTACTGAATTAAAATGCCATAGGAAACGTATAAGTAGTTGATATTAGTTAACATCATCAGAAGGGATTTTCAGTCCACTGTGTAAGCCCGGGGTTGGTGGCATGTGCAGCCACGATCCAACGCAAAACCAGCAGTGCATTTGTGATGGCTGCTTTTGCCTACCTCTGCCTGCAGGCGCGGTGTTCTGGGATTCGCTCCTGGCCGTCTTGAGGATCCGGGAGCACTTCAAGAGAACCTACAGCAGGGAGTTTGTTTGAAGCGATACGCCTGCTTACTGATCTCGGACCACTGGGTGCCACATGGTGTCCCAGCCCATCCCTCACATTTTCAATGAGTTTTTCCCACTCCAACATACCGTCAGACATGCTAGTTACATACCGAGACATTGCTATTTATCGATGTTTATGCACAGGATTCAATTAACTTTCTGTCATGCCTTTGTCATAATATATGCTTCATGGTTAAATCGTACATGTTGTCTGCGTTTGGCACTGTATTGTGTTGAGTCATTGAGCGTGCTGTGCTGTTAGTCTTTTAGAGTTGGCCTGTTTGATTGAGCTGCGTTAATATTTCTGTCTTTCGCCATACTTATCGCCAGTCGCCGTTTTTCCCCCCCATCATGTTCGATGGTGCAGAAGACTGACTGCTGCTCTCTGCTGAGCTTCTGAACGGTTTCAATTTAACTTTGACACTTTTTTCGTGTTACATATTATCCCGAGTAGGGCAAAGAAGGAAACTTTGCCATGTGTTTATTCAGTTGGGCTTGCAGACGTCCGATGGAAAATCAATGGGTACCAGCAAACAGAACAGCTACACGATGGTCAAACATTCTCTTTATCTCTTCCGTGCAATCGGCTGTTTTTCGGCTCCCATGCACACTTACGGTATATAAGCGCACGCCGTTTCCACTCCGCTGGCAGAATGATGTACAACAAACCTGGTTCAGGCAGAGAACATATGTTCTCCAGTATAAAAGGAACCATTTAAAATTAGACAATCACTGAGAAGCAGAAACTCAGAGTTTGGCTGATGAGAAATTGAAAGACTTTTGTTTGTTTGCTGACAAATGAACAGTCGTTCCCTTTAAAAGGCACTTAGAGAGTGTTCATTTGAATTTATGCCTGATGGTATAATGGTTGTTTGTGCTTCAAGTCAGCAGGTGACTGACAACAGGAAAGACAGGTGGGTGAATTTCAAAATGACAGACTTCCAGCTCAGCGGATCCCTGCTTTAGAGGGTGGATCTCTGAAGCTTGGCCTGGCCGTGGAGCATTTCTCTGCCTTCCCAGCGTTCACAAACTCAAAGATCCCCAGAGTTACCCGCCCAACCGTGTGAGTCAGCGAGATGAGGAGAGCCGCGGCGGGATTCTGTCCTCGCAAATGACCAACAACATCGATGGACAGCAATAAAAGCGAGTGCTGAATGCAATATCGCAATCCCCCGGGTCTGAGACGTAAAAAATTATGTCCTGAGAACTTATTGGAAGCCTAGATTAATGGGGGGGGGGGGGGGCCATAAAACATG
>JAOVYW010002429.1:0-47946 GCA_025775045.1 Hiodon tergisus
TTTTAAGAACCGGCAAATTATATTCATTGCTAAGAGAACAGCATTTCATTAACAAGTTCATTAACTCAGAAACCTACATTGAGGGATTTTTAAAATAACATAAAGCAGGCAGTTCAGCATACCTTAACAACATTTCTCTGACAATAACAATAACACAAACAATGATGATAATAATATAAATTGCGAAGAGATATGAGGTTTGATTGACTGATACATTCAACGAGTATGCACCAAACAGGGCAGGAGAAATATCTCAAAGGGATAATGGAGAAACGGTTGCTCATTAGCAGATATGAGAAAGTGGCAATCCCATTCTGTCCGCCGTTTGAGGAGAAGGGAGAGTTTAACAGTCCCTCAGAACTGTTAACAGATACCTATCAATCTAATGGCATTCCTTGAAAGTATAACACCTAAACTGTTAAAATCTTTAAGGGATACAGGTGACAGTTATAAAAATAAAGGTCAATATGGAGCCAATAGTGATATTCATGGGTGTGTCGGCAAGGATGAAACGGAAACAAACAGCTTCAGAAGCAAGTGTTCAGAGTTTTGTGATTCAGTGGAAACGCGTTGTTACGCGTTTGTCAAATTTGATTGTTTATTGTTTGATATTGTGGTCTGTGCAGTTGAAGGTTTTAACAAATAAAACTAGTTTCCGTAAATCAAAATGTTGTCCATCAGAGACAAGTAAACTTGGCTACCATGGACACAAGTACATATTCACCTGTATAGTTAGTATTTTTTTAATTATTGATTGAGCCCTATAAATTTACATAAACTCAACCAATAATAAACATACCAAAGAAAAATCGGCATACCGACACAAATAGTTTTTAAAAACAGCACTCTGCCATCAAATTCCCCAGCCATCCACATCCCCTCAGCTCCCAACAAAACTAACTAAGCCCTTTATGCTTTTTTTCTGATTAGACCCTTTCCTACAGCTGAACTAATCAACCAGCTGGAAACTACTGGCAGAGAACGTCTGTAATGTCAGGCTGACTGGTCTTAGAGGGTAAGGCACTGCTTTTCTGCCACAATGCCCATTCAAACACCAGTGCATTCATTTTAAACTATCTTAATTCAACTTTATCAAGAATGAAAAATGTCAGATTAGTTCATTGTAATGTACTATTTTAAAGTGTTCATTTTAATACTATTTTGGCAGTATTTTATTCTATAAATTCTATGGCAGACTTATTCTATAAAGGTTTAAAAAAAAAGTATTATTATTTTATTTTTTTTGATACCCAATCATAAAAAAAGACTTAAAAACTTACGGTGACCTCAGGCTCAGGTAACTATATCCAGACACTCTACTTGGGACAGATAGCCCAGGTACAGTGCCAATTAAAATCCTAGGACGAAACTCGCTGTGGTAATTGCTTCTGTATATATGCAGAGCTACAAATAGACAACGCATACAAATGCACAGTGTTCTCACTGAACGAAACGCACAGGTGTTGTTGTGGTCAATAAAGTAGAATTGTATCTTGAATAGCTAATATCCGGCTGTAGAAATGGGCAATGTTATTATAGGGCTATTTACATGCAAGCCTTAACGCATTGTAGTTAAAAATTCATTCACAATGAGTCATTCACTGCAAAAGCACGCTTCAAAAGTTAATGTGCAATTAAGTGCACACAAATCTGTCACTTTTTGTCCAAATCAACAAACTCAATAGCCATGCAAAATACTGAGTTACATTGCCCAATTCCCCCATAACAAATAACACTCTCATTCTGCGACTGCACTAGGCACATTTTCATGGGTTAGTAGTTACCAGTTAGCCTGACAGTAATATCCAGATACGCGTTAATCATGTTTAATATTTGGGACAAAAAAAAAGGACGTCATTAACACTCTGGCCCCTTGAAGCACCTGCATGTCTGTCTTTTTTTGTAATTAGTTTGAGATATGTGTGTGGCTCCAGACTACAATTAGCGTGAACGCATATGATAAAGATTGGCCTGGGGGTTATGGCTGCACGAGTCAGGGAGAAGAGCTTCGAGTGGGGTAAATTCACGTCATATCGATACAACGATACAACGAGAAAATAGTTAACAAGCAGATTGTCAATGCACGCGGGCTGTTGATTGGTTTGTTTGTTAGTTTTTATTTTTGGAACGGCATTTTTTTCCTTGTGTTTTCTCCCCAATTTGGAATCTACGCTCGTGCTAGTGTGAAGCGGTCTGACTAGTCTGCTCCAATCAATCAGTTTCAATCAATTTCGTTTTCTAAAAGCGCTCTTCATGTCTCCATAAAGACCCTTCCCAAGCCACCAGTTAGTCACCAGACTAGTCACCTCTCACGCCACCAGTTTTTTTTTCTTTTTTTACACGCGACGAGCTACACAGCCCTGCGCGAGGCGTTCAGCGTCGTTTGGAGGAGAGACGCGTTCCTCTCGATAGCACTGACAGCCTGCCGGTGCCTGGGAAGCCGAAAATCTGAGAGAAACCCCACCGATTTCACCCATCCCAGACAGGACGGCCAACTGCTGCAAGTGTTTTTTATATGGCATAATGATCTGTTTACCCCTCTCGATACTGTGTATAGATGTGTTCATATGGAACGTCATTAAAAATATTTATTCTCACTCTATATAAATACTAGAGCTTTTCAGTTCAGGCATTGCGTGAATATTTTATGGTTCTGCCACCAACTAGCAGACCAGAAAATGGCCAAAATGAACAGACAATTAAGGAAGACTGATTCACCCTATTCCCCTGTAACAGTTTCATAACTAAACACAATGGTGGAATTTCTCCTTTTAGTCTATTCCGATTTGTACTATTTATGTTACACATTGGGCAATTGTGCATTTGAAAAATCCAAGTGTGGAACTGTATCGCAGTCCATTGCAGGGCAGAAGGCAGGCAGACACACAGAAACAGCTACACATTCACACACACAGGGCCAACTTTGCAAACGCCAATCCACCTAACCTGCAAGTCTTATGATAGTGGGAGGAAACTGAAACACCTGGAGGGAACCCACGCAAACACAGGCAGAACTTGCAGACTGCATACAGACACTGAACCGAGCCACTAAACTAAAAATCCCAACTATGTTTTACCTTTGCATTTACATTTATGTAGATGGCCCTCTGTTCGTGAACAAAAATGTGTTTAAAAATTTTATAGAAAGCCATTTGCTCTCATTTATGAACATAGTCATTAGGTTTTGCGTCATTAAGACAAAATTCCCGGGAACATTGTGGACCTTAGGTTATTCAACATACACTTTCAGCAGCACCATGCTTTATTTCCAAATTTAATGAATATATAATATATACAACGTTTCAAACACATCCGATTAGTGATGCAGAATGTAACCGTATACTTAATTCTTAAAATGACTTTTGATGTTAAAGGAGCTCTGACATTCAGACTTGTTCTTGAGTGAATCCAAACCAGATAACACTTCGGAAATAGCTGACTTTGGCATTGCTGGCTATCATCCATCACATTTGATATCAGCTTCTAGACAGGTAGATTAATACTCAAGATAGCAACTCCAGGGAAGCTATGTTTAAAAAGCTTGCTCTTTCTGAGAGTGTGTTATTTATTATAGATGACAATTAAAAATGTATAAATACATAGATATAATAGGAAAAATAAGTTTTCACCGGGGCTTCTTCTTGAAATTACTGATTAATATTATTGTGATAAGTATTATTTCAGTATGCCCCGGTGTCTTACACAGACATACACACACACACACACACACACACATTGGTCATATAAAGTTGCCTACCTCATGGCTTTCTTGTCTGAGTAAATAAAAGCTAAAGGTTAAAAGCACTGCTAATATTAGGTAACACCCACAAGTGATTGTTCCTGCTTTTGATAATGGGCTAATTGATCATTAATTCATGTTTTAATACCTTTCTGAAGGGATCCCAATCTGCCAGAAACAAGCTTCTTTATAGGTTTAGACGGTCTGCATCCAGTGATTTCTTATAGTTAGTCACAGAGCAGAGTATCTACTACAGTAGACTGAAACTAGCAGCTGACCGTAAATGTATTTCATCATGCTGAATCATCCTCAAAATGTATAACTTAAGCACAGAGACTCACTGATCATCAAATAAGTAAAACTAGGGGCAGATATAAACTGTATATGGCCACAGTAAGGATTCTCTCTGCTCTTGACAATAGGATTCCTGTAGCCACAGGGCAACTCTTTTCGAAGAGGAGCCTCATTTAAACTCGACTGAAGGCGGAGACAATGCATTTGTTAACCCTAGGGTTCCCCACTAGAACCACAGGAATTAACAAATTACCAACATGTGTTCCTTCAAGGGATTAAGAAGGTGTTTCAGACAAGGTCAGAGAAAAAAACAAAAACAAAGTAAGGATGAATGGGAAAGTATAACAAACTGGAGGTGGTGGACTTTTTTTTAACGAAAACTGCACTGGCAGCTCTGAAGGAGCCGGTCAGTCATCCATGAAAACCCACTGCTCTTTGTCAAGCATTTCAGATCATATAGCACTGAAAACAGCAAACGGTAACCTAAGTCAAAGGAACAAAGAAACAAAATGATCTCTAAAGGACGACTCCATCCGTCCCCCTTGTGAAATTAAGAAAGGCAAGTGCCACGCCTGTAAATTCCTTTCTTAGGGCTTTCATTTATATTCATTTTATATTCTGACAGGCATCATCGACATATCAGCTACTAAGATGTCTATCTAATCTAACACAGGAATGGAGACCACCTCTGTTAGGATATGAAGTGAGAAGTGGGAAGCCTGGTTTTCATTTGCCCAAATGATACACTCATAATACATTTTCAACATTCTTTTTTTTTATTGTCATACCACATTAATCCAAAAATGTGTGTTTTCACACATAATAATCTGGTTCACCTGCACTGCATTTTAAGAGAAGAGAGTAGTGCAGAGCTAAGAAATGGATTCTGAAATCCTTAGATGTCTGCAGAGTGAGAGAGACGAGGGAGAGAGAGAGAGAGAGATGCAGATTCCTAAAGGCCTTGATGATCCACCTTCGGCATAACTCGAGATTATATCCGTGCTTGGCAGTCCATCGTGTGCACATGTGAAAAGAGCTTGCGGCTAGAGTCTTGTCAGAAAGACATTCTTCTGCCAATTAGTATCAATCGGGAGGAAAAATATGAGCTGCACGGTTGCAATTCTCCATTTCTTTCACTCAGATCTCACACCAGCCTCATACCGGTGAGAAATGCTTTCTTCCTCTCCGTGTCTAGGGGGCCATTTCAGTGTCAGCCACAAAACCGCAAAGTCCTGTCACAAGGTCATGGTGGGAAATTCTAGGCCGTGTTATACTGACAATTACAAATCACAAGTTGTCTGACACATATGCATTACAAAAGGGTTAGTAATATGATATGAATTTAAAATTGCAACAAAGGATTTAATCGCACTAATTTGTTTTCCTGGTCCCAATCATTTTGTATCCGCACCAATGACTAATGCTTATACACAATGGAAACAAACAGACTATTATGGCAGTAGTAAAACCCATAAATGTTGATGACTTGACAAGATGACAGTTAATCAGGAAATTTCAGTGTGTCTACCTCTTATGAAAGTGGCTGAATGAAATTTGTTGACTGAATAGAAATTTAAAATGTACAGGGGGCCAAAATAATGGATACATGAATGATACATTTTGCCGTCAGAACCGCAGCTTCAAACGTTCTTCAAACAGTCTTGGAATATTTTCAGAAGTTTTTAACTGTTTCAAGTGGATATTGGACCATTCTTCAAGGAATAAAGCAATCCAGTTCTTTAAGAAAGTGTAAATATACTCCTCACTCTACGTTCCAGAACTTTCCAGAAAGCAGTGGTGGCCCATGCATGGAGACAAGACAATTGAGATCACAAGCAGACGAGCTGCTACTCTCACAAATAAAAACATAAACATAAAAATTTATACAAAATAAATATAAACTTTTAACCAGTCGCTACACTTAATGTCTATACTAGTTAAACTTGTTAACAAAACAAACACATAAATTATTATATAAATTTTATGGATAAAAACCCACCTTTGAGCTGTTTACAGATCCACATCAATACACAAACCTGGATCTAAAGCCTTGGTGTTTATTTCATGGATATCCTCAGGCATTAAAACAAATTAAAAGCTAGTAAGTTTTCATTTTTTATGATTTAGTAAAAATGTTCAGTTCTGCTCAGGTCTTTTATGGTTTTTAATGTTTTGTATTTGAAGTTTGCCATTATGGTTTTTGACACGGTACGCCCTGACACCACTTGACGCTGTTTCTGTGACTGACACACCTGCAATTACGGCCCCAACTATTCAATCACTTTCAAAATCTGTTAAATCTCTCATGTCGCTTTAGAATCTCACATATCCAGTGAGTGATTTAATAGAATAGTCTTTAATAGCAGAAACACGCCAGCAATTAACACTGAAACTGATATGGAACGTGTGTATCAATGTTTTCTTTCGCGATTTGGCTATTTCAAAAGATGAGTCCTTTTTTGGTAGGCGTTTCCATTATTTTGTCTAACCCCTGTACATGTTTGCTTCCATTATTTTCTTTATATCCATATGCCCTGAATATCCCAAAGGCTATTATTCGAGTTCTTCTTCACCCGTTTACAGGTTGTACCCTGTTTCATTACATTCTACATCCAGCAACTACCCTGACGTAATGAAACGTACTTAAGAAATAGCAATAAGAGTGGTTGCAATGGTTGGCATATTCTAACTCTCCCCTGCGCCATTTTACAATGAAAAACACGATTTATGTGCAAGTTTCTGGCTGCATCCTTGAACTGAGTAACGCAAGTATTCCAGGTCTAATCAGCACCAGGGCCTCCAGCAAAATTAATCTGACACATCCATTTGCAAATATATTAACAAGCAAGGTTTACATGGAAGGGGTCCTTGTGGTCACAGACTGTGAGCATAATATGCAATGCATCACTTCTGTTGCTGTCACAATGATTGCATTCCAAATGACTAGAACTCTTATGGTATTATTGCTAAACTGTGTTTCCAGTTTATTTTCAGCAACGCCAGGTTTCACAGTGCCCCTTCCTTCTATTAACCTCCTATTGACAGCTAAGGTTGTGCCCCCCACAAGTAAACAGCAAATCAATGGGTTGTCTTTCACACATAACATACTGGATAAATTTTCTCTCATGTTGTGAATTGATTCCAGTAGGAATAAGATCAATCCACATTATCTTTGTGTCTCCGTAAACTAGAGACGTCGAGCTGTTCTTCTCTCTGCGTGATATTAATGGTAGAATTTGCTTTTTGAAGTTTATAGGCAATTAAATGCTAGGTGATGACCGTAATCCCTAATGACCTTCTTTGTTGAGCGTATTATCAGCTCAGTTTAAAAAGAACAATGTATTTCTTCAGTGACTACTGAGAAAAAAGTCTGATAGTTACATTGAGACTCCCAGCTCAGTTTCTATATTCTATTTAAACTCCAGAATCTTAAAACTCCGTGACTTAAACTCCGAAAATACTTAGTGTATATGTTACCTAAAACATGAATGTTAAAGAATAGAATGGACAGACTGCTTAAAATAAATGTGATTATTAACAGCTATTTACTAATTTCAGTTAATAAACTTGAACAATAAATAAAAAATATTTAATTTAGCTTTTACCATTCACTCTCACGGACCAAGTCATGAATATAACATGAAAAGGTATAAACAATTAGGGTTAATTACAAATGAGGAAAAATACTGCTTTGGCCCTAATTTAAGGAGGTTTTTAGTACAAATAGCGCTATATTCGGACTATATTCAAACATGCAATCCTCAGAATCAACCAACAGAGGACATACCGAGTAAGAGGAAGTACCAGGTTTGAGTTTAATGAAGTTGAACGGAATCGAGAAAACGCATTGACCTATATACAGTGCTTGAGTGAAAAATCCAAAAAGCCCCATGATTAAGATAGTGAAAGACGTGATTAATTCTGTTTAAACGTAGACACGGGAAACACGTAAAAACAAATGCCTTTGAATGTATGCTTCACCGATGATGTTGTAAAAGTGGTCGCTCTGGAAGATAAAGACAGCCGGTTTGCGGATTTGTGATGCCAGTTGAAAGCAAGCATAGGGTATTTCTAACTGGATTGGCTTCATGGTGAAGAACTAGCCTAGCTTAGCACCATCCAAAAGATGATGTTGAATTATATTGTCAGCAGTTACGTACAGAGGCGTAATTACACTCCGGATCAGTAAATCGCACGCCAGTTAAATCTCACCTTTAACAGTAAATCTGTGACAAAAAAAGGGTAATTGTTTAGCCTACTGGTAAAAAATGTACTGCACTTGTATGTTATCTTAAAAGCATTGTCCTGCTTGTGCTATAGAGTACATTTATCTATTTAACCACTCTTGCTTGAAGTAAAATCGCAATAAATTCAAGCCTACCCTATTTTAGTGCCGATATGTTAATACTATAAGGCCTGGATTTAAATAAATAAATAAATAAATAAAAAATTACATTAAGACAAAGAAAAAAGTGACAGTGAAAGTGGATGATTATAGACAGCAGAAAATCACATCTGCTATGTGAATACACACAGCTTGTCAGACATTCTGATAGTCTTTAACGACTGATTCTCTGTAAGTAGAGTGAAGGTATGTCACTTGGGAACACATATTTAGAGAATGTATCTCTTGTGCTGAATGATGAATCTTACTGAATATTGTTTGCAGATGCGTCATGATTGGATGTCATGTTGACTTCCTTTCTAGTGGGAGTGGTCCAAAACACTGCATGAGCGGTATGCTACTTCTCTTATGACATTTAAAATACGGTTATTGTCTGCTCTTTAGATGACATAATGCAGTTCAATATATTACAGACAGGACAAGATAAAATAAAATTAGCATGTATATTGCATATATCTAAAATGCATGATACAAATCTACACTGCATTAGTTTGAAGACAAAGTGTTTGGTCAGGGGGAATACCGGCGGCAGCACTCTTTATGCTGTGATATTCTCTCATTTACATAAAATTAGTTATAACATATTTTTGCAGATTGGTTGTTTAAGGGGTGCATCAAATTTCTCTCTGTATTGTGGGACATTATAGAACATTGTTTACTATTTGTGACATAAACTGAAGTAACACAAACTCTTCCATGCAGGCCAGGTGAATCTTTCATTTCAAAGGGTTCTTCTATTTATATTCCCGCATGGAAATTGTTGGTATATTTTAGCCAAGTCAAGGGTAAGCAGATTTTCCATTTCATTTGAACTATACTGAGCCGTATGGCAAAATACTGGCAGTCGTGATTTTGCTCTTTATTGAGTTAATATTATGGCATATGTGTTGGCCAAAGATTTAGTATACTTAATTCTGGCATAAGTATATTCAATGGTAGTGACAAAAAAAAACAAGCAGGTTTTGAATGCACAGTAACTTAAGGTAAACATTTCACTGTGGTTTCCATATTTCCCTCCTACTTTCCCCCAAAGATAGAATATAGAAAGAATATATTTTATTTACACTTATTTACACTTAAAAGGTTTAAAAAGCGCCTTAAAAATGTTTGAAGTGCTACGCAAAATGTAAATGCAAATATAAAAGTTTTAAACAAGATGTATTTTATGTGATACATTTATAATTGGCTCTGTCTGTGTTCTGGGGGATTTTTTTCTCATTAATACAGGTTTCTCTTTAAACAAAAGGGATTTGGCGCAGTAATGCTTTCACACTAAACTTTACATAAATAACAACACAGGTAAAGAAAACTACCTCAATCAGCCAACGCTGTGCTAATTGATAGTTTAATACAATATCTCGATTTACTGAACATTAATGCTAACAAATCCACTGGAAATGTAAACGCAGGTATTTTAAAGAAACTCGATTTTACAATAACCTGCCAAATAACAGTGTAGTATCTTCTCACATTCATTTTCTTCCGTGTTATTCTAAGCTTCATAACATTCAAAACAATGCCGTAATCGAAATGAGGAACCACACACACACGTTCTTTAAAAAAAAATAACAATAATAAAGTAGACAAACCAATAAAACCATTTTATTTTCTTTCTTTCATTGTTTCAGCATTGCTGCTTGAGTTTTATAATTAACAGATCGTGGTGGAAAAACAGATAGTTGTGATAAGATGTCCTTGGCAGAAACAATGACACTATTTGGTCCTCTGAGAACTTGCTCTCAGTGAAACGACAGGAAACGGCTTGTTAATTCCACAGCCATGCTTCTAAGCCATTCTGTTCAGTTTATTCATCTCTTCAACGTGACTGCCCAGATATCTCCCTTTTCAAGTATACATTATGCCTAGAGATTCCTGCCAGATATGTATGGGCCATTAGGAAACTAAATGGACTTATCTTCGTCTACAGAGAACCCCCATACGTAAAGAGCTGGCAGACCATGTGGGGGGGGGGCCTTAACTACGCGACAGCCTTAATATAAGTCCCCAGAGGCTTTCAAGAAGGAAACAATCCCCAGAACTCTATACTTATTACTCTTCTCTGCAAATAAACAAGCCAAGAATCGACAATAAATGTCGACCGTAACAACCTGCTGTTATGTGAATTTGAATATACATAACCGACCATCCCTGTATACAGGGAGAATGGCTACAAGTATGTATATAGTAAACACACCTTCACATTTTTACTGTGTAATTTATAGGAATAACTGTTAAATATTGTGTTTTCTAGGGCTACCCATGGTACATCACCAGTACAATAAAAGTGCTCACCTGCCCTGAGACAGTTATGCGAAAGATTAGTTATATTCCTTATATTCAATTATTTTTGCATTTCCGTCAATGAATCCAGAAAGGGCTAAGGAAATATAATCACAGAAGTTGAGGTTAGAATCAATATATGCATCAGGAGAAACTTATAGTTTCAAAAACCACAATGAGCACGATGAGATGCGTCTCTTACAACCAAACTCAATGCAACGTATTGAAAAGGATCACACTCGTGTCAAATCTCCAGCACTGGGATCAAATGCAACATTTAAAAGTACAATCTGTGCAAATAACATTTTCTATCAGAAGTGTGAACGCATAAATAAAGTGGTGGAAATCAGACATTCCTGCGTCTTCTTCATACTTCACAAATGACCGTAATCGCATGTGGATGTGAACAAGCTTTACGACTCCACCCATTGGAATTCTGGAATTTGCCTTGTACGGTGGCTGATCATTTTATCCATGTGAAAATAAGTGTGGAAATGCGACTGCAGCCATGGTCCTTTTAATGAGCCTTCAAAATACCTCTATGTTTATATCAATCATTTCTTACACTCCCAATGAAGATCCTTGGTTTTTGGCCCAATACTATCACATTACTTTAGTTATCTGCTGGTTGGGTGGAAGGGCAACAGTGACATTGGCTCTATACATGTTTGTTTGAGTTCATCTGTTTGTTTTCTTCCCTGCGATGGACTGGTGTCCCAGTGTTCCCTTTTGAGTGTGCCACGCCTCATGCCCTGTATCATAGCCATAGATTTTGTTCGAGTATTTAACAGATTTAGCTCTGTTTTTTTTTCTTTCTTCCAAACGAACAAACTTGACTTACTGCATACTAATAATGTCATTATGCTCCCCCAATATACAATGGTAGCAGATGGTCTCTCATGCCTACAGTTTGGTTGCTTGGCCACAAAAGCATGGTCTGAAACTAGCGTAGATGTAAGAATATTTTCACCTCAGGTCAAGGGTTAAAAAATCAAAACCTTGCCATAGATTTGAAGATGTACAATAATAAATGAGGCCCCACAAATTGTGCACCGATTTGCAGTTACCATTACGAGATGTGGTCGTTTAAGGTAAATAACCCCTTGAATTTTTTAAAGGGACATAGTGATGAGTTTTGACATTTTACATTTTGCTGTGAACATTCCCTTTGCTGTTAAAGTCACCCCTACACGGACATAAAGAGGAGAAACGGGGCAAGCGGGGTCCTGATACCCATCTTCGGAGTAATTATCTAAGGGTGCTTTCTGTGACTTACTTATACTTGACATCAGTGAGATATAAAAGGTTTGCAAGCTTTACAGAAAATGTGATATTTACTTTACAATATTTTACAAGCTTTACAGAAAGTGTTGTGTTTACTTGGCTAACTAGAAAGGAGGAATAAACACATTTTACCCCAGTCTGATAAATACTTACAAAAAATATTTTTGAGATATTAGTTTGAAGCTGAATTCTCACTAGTAGCTAACAACTGAATACTTTATGAATATAGAAATATCATTTCGGTAGGCAATATATTTCTACTAGTCTGGATACTGTGTTTATGACAGCAAAACATCGATAAATCAATGCATAAAATAAATTTAAAAAACATTTAAGCTCACCCAACACTGGTTCCTGTTTAGCCGTACTATAGGAAGAGATTGTTACTTCAACAAAAGATTAATTCATGAACGGGAATGGTCGCATTTGACTGTAGATTGTTTTTTTGTTTTACTTAATTTAAGTTGCCTCAACTATTTGCCTCAACTCTTTAAGCTCTACACAGTGGTTTGTTACCAATATATATTCAGGGATGTAAGGTTGTTTTTACAATTTTTTCATTACGAAACTTCCACTCCAGATGTATGGCTTATTTTTTTGAGCACATCGAACCTCCGTCGTTTATTTAGGGCTGGGATTTTTTTCTTCTTTTTGGAAAGTGCTATCGGGCTCATGGCTCTTCAGTGAATGCTGTCATTAGATAAGCTGTTCTATAGAATGCTTACCCGGAGCTGTGTGTCTTAAAATGTCCGCCAGTATGAATTACATGTGAAGAAGGGTCAATTGTTGTCAAAGGAAAGTCAGTGTTATTAATGCTCTTAGAACCATTTATTTACACACAAATCTATAGTATTTTTTTTTTGATAGCATTACATATCATATATGTGGTTTAACCTCAATGTTTTGCCAAGGACGTGTTTTTAATCACGAACAATATACATATAGAGATGCTAACAGTTAGGATGATTTAAAATGTTGCTGTGGATATTTTATTAATGAGTTCTGCTTCGCCAGCACGATTCCTGCTTTGTTGTGCCTAGGGGTCCCGTTCAATACTCCTGATTTTCTCCAGATGCCCCCCTCACTTAATGTACGTTTGTTGCAGTTCTCTGCATCAGAACGAGTATGGTAACATCCCCCGAAAATATTGAATTGAGATTGTCAGGGCTGGGATATGACAAAACAAACCAAAACAACTAGAGACCCACTTCATGCCAAGCTCTGTGATAGGATCCCGAGATGTTTGCTACAATGATCAGCCTTTCTTTGGAAATGCTAAGTGCAGTGGATTTGTATTAACTGTGTAAACGTACCTTTATTCCGGTTGGTTTTTGGTCTAAAGAAGGGCATATTTTCTGGTCAACAAGAAGCAGTTCTTATTTTCGGTTTCCTGATCAAAATCAGTCATGGCGAATCGATGTAAACTAAACTAAAAGCAGAAGTGTACACCTTTATCTATAGTTAGTAAATTACTAAGATACAGTAACAAGTGCAATGTCCAGGATCTCAACAGTTCTCAAACCAGAAAACTGGACACAACGTCGTTAACAGACCCTGGTAAAATACAGAAACACGGTAGATGGAGCAAGGGCAACGCAGTTAAGGAACAGATTGTGTAACCTGTAGGATGCAGATTTAATCCCTGGAGGGGAATTGCTTTGGTGCCCTTGAGAACACTACTTAATTTCAGTTGATTTAGTTAATATCCATCTCTATAAACCAATGAGGTATAAAAATGTAAGCTGTGTGACATGGAGTTTAAGGAATTGGCTCTTAGATTATTAACATGTAATGTAAATTGCGATACAATAATTATTTGCATACAATAATAATACTTTTTTTCTTCTATTTTCTCTCCAGTTTTTTTCCAATTGTGCAAATACATCTCGGCACATTGGTAGGGACCCTGACACCAAACACAAGGGGTGTGCGGAAATTCATTTGGCTCCATGGTGGGTGGATTGGAGGAGACCGACAGCAATTTATCAAGTTGCAGGTTCACCACTGTGCATCAACCACTAAAAATATTTATAAGCTGTACCGTAACATACTCTGATTTAAATTATCTAAATGATCTCTCTTCGTATATGCGTACGACTTAATATTTTATTAAGAAATGTAAAGGATTTACCTTGTTAAATGACCTGCATTGTCTGCAGATACAGAGCCACCCAAGCAATGTTGGTACCACCTCTCAACAGTCACCACCGTAGTCTGATGTTTATTTATTCAACAGATATGGAGCTGTTCCTCTTTCACTCGTCTCTCTCTCCGGTACAGAACATCCACCGGAGTGATGAGTGTATTTCCCTGAAGACTCTTATGCTCTTAATCATGAGATGTGGGGATCATTTGAAAGTAACTAAATGGTGTTTAAGCAATTCCTATCAATCAGGCCTGATGTTTCATTAAATCGACTCATAAGTGGGAGAGAAATGTTATTTCCGACAGATTTTAACTACACAGAAAAAATTTAAAAATCTAAATAAAAGACACGGAGCCTCCAAAGTTAGAAACCGGAGGGGCTGTCAAACGCACTCATCCTCATCAAATGCTTAGAGCTTCACGCAAGTTTCCAGTTCAAAATCTGTGGGACTGCCGGCAAGGTATGTGCAGGAAATGCGATCGGCACGTCGTCCGCTTAAACAAAGAACGAGCACCGCGCCTGGAAGACTGAGGTGTCAACAGCAGAATCTCAAACCTGGCATGCAGTCTGAGCGGACTAATTTACCTACATCCTGATAATGGTTTTACATTACAAATTTGAATGCATTTAGGAGGAAAGACAGACATCTGGAAACTACAGCAGGGCACAGACACACATTTTCTCTCTCTGTTAAACATGAGCACTTCAGTAAGGAGAATTTTGACCCCTGCTGCTCTTGGTTCACTGAAGGTTTGAAAAAGAAAAAAATCCTTTCAATGTTTTAAATCCAGTCCTTTGCTCTTCTGCTACAAATGCAAACGTGTTTTTCTACTGAGAATGAAACGAAAAATCACTCATTATTATGCTTTAAAAAAATGTCTAATATGTTCAACTACAATATATGTTTATTCCTAATGTGTTAGAGTGAATAGGTTAAGTACATTATCTTAATTCCGTCGTCTGTATGCAGACGGCTCATATAGTAAGGTTCATATACATAAAGGCTACAAAGCCTTCTTTATCTTCTGTGTTTACAATACTTGTTCGGTGTGAGTGTCTGTTCCCTATTCCGGCTGTGTTGGGACACCTCACAGTTAGCAATGACAGGCAGGAGTCCCAAGTGGGTGATGCAGAACCACTGAGAAGAAGTTATTGTTGGTTCACAGACTGTGTCAGCTGTGACAGTAAAGTGGACAGAACAGCTGCACTCTCTCCCCCACCATTCCCGACATCAAAAGGAGCCAGAGGATTGTTCTGCCACAGTTAGAAGAATTGTGGGATATCCTCGTCTAATCCTGTTTAGGGCCATCCTGGTGAAGAAGTACAGTGACTTTGTTGGGCAGCATCGCACAGGCAATGTAATTGCGTGAAGCAAGCACAAAATTGAAGGGCGTCCTTGTTCATTTTATGATAGCATCTTTACTAAAAAAAAGGGAAGTGATTATATTATAGAATTTCTTTTGAAAATAATATTTAAAAATACCTTCTCTCATAGAAAGTTTGTCTGTATTGCAAGTTATTTTATAAACCTAATAGAGATAGGAGGTACATGGTCTAAAAAAGATTCAGAGAGAAAATAAATGAAGATTCAGTTCAAGGGTATGCTCCCTAAAATCAAATGACTCACACTCACAAGATGAGCCTAATACTTGTTAGAATAATGAAGTCAGCACACCATTTCATTAATTAAATTTCAACACCTACATGATTAAGCAGCTACTTTAATGAAATCTTCTACACTTCGAGCTGCAAAGTGGGGCTGATTTCCACACCGTGTTAATGAGGAAGAAAATTTCAATCTATAGAAAATCTGCGTTAAAAAGTGTTAAAAATATATCTTTTTCATTTTCACTTTGGAAAGTGCAAGGTTCTCAGGGTTAGTGTTAAACTAAATAACCACGTATCCTAAAATATGGGTTCCTCAAGTTAAAAGAAAGTTGGATGAATAACAATGATTTCTATCAAGGTCACATTTAAAAGTTGTCAAACCTCAGAACAATCTTGAGCCATTTCCCATGTTCTGTGTTCATTATTCCGATCCAATAATTATTTCATCAACATTCACCCCCGAGTCTACTTCCCACTGTGCATGTCTTATGTATGTGCGTGCTAAAATAAATCACGTTAATAATTTAACACTGAATACAAACAATATCATGAAGTTTTGATAAAATACTTGAATAAATTATACTGTAATTCATAATGAATTACGTCAGTCCCTTCCAGAACGGTACTGTGGAATGCTAGAATCCATCTTAAATAGCTTTTGCACAGATGTGTTACCCTTGTAAGAACCCAACTGAAGTCATCACAGAAATTTCTCCAAACGAACCATACTAGTCGGAAAACACTTCAAAATAGTGACGCGGATTTAATATTGGGGACATTCTTCTTCCCATTTTATTTTTATCTCGTATTGCGCAGTGTTTAATCCCCGATATCAAGGCACAATTTTGGCTCGGAAATTCACTACTGTTGCATTGTACCATCACAAGACATAATTCTATGGCCGAAACAAGATGGAGTTTCCCCAAAATACACGCTACGCTCATAAGGCTTATTTTTGAATGATTAAAAAAATCCCCTACAGGTTTCTATATTGGTTAGCAAAACCTACTTAAGTTCCACCATTGCTCTTTTTCAGTTTGATGCATAAAAATATCATGTAGGCAGCATGGAGAGAATACTGAGCTAGGCATATTTTTGTGTCAGAGTTCCAATTTTACCTAACTACCAAACGACTTTTGAATCTCAGAATTCTCACATTTGCTACCGATCTAATAAGAAAGTATTCAGCCAGGGAGGCTACGAATGTTCCCACATAAGTGGATTGAACAAATACCCCCTGTAATTCAGATGGCGCATAATACGCGATGAACTGACTGCTATAACATAATCCAACGGCTGTTTTACGGCAAATGTAAACCTTGTGAAATTTCTGAGGGGAAGGCTTAACAGAGTTGAGAGAGTGCATTTTCAGCATATTTTCAAAACTATATAAAAATATGCATGTTGCTCAGAGGTTAAAGTATTTGTCCTTCTTGCATATCTGAGATTCACACGGAGTGCCTTTGCAAAATCAGGTTTAATGAATGAAGAAGACACATTTAGTTAATTATCTCAATTTCAATACGGAATCTGAGGAAAAATGTCTGCAACGAGCACACAAGGTAAAATCTTTATCATGTCCACTGCCTGTATGGGCCTACATCTGCGAATAAAAATGTATGATTGAGAAAAGAAAGTTCGGTGTCAGTGTTCAGTGTTTTTTTTCTTGGAGCTTTGTTGGTGGAATTCATTTCAAACTGTGACACGTCTCAGTGTTTGAAATAACCTTCAACCTACTGTATAATCAAATCTCAAGCACTGCCTCCTCTTTACATAAGTGTATTACAGGTACAGGACATTAAATCCCATAGATGAGCAATATAGTTTTAAATTTAGTTCAATGCCATTACGAGTCACTTTTTATTCTCTCATCTGTCTGGATATATCTGGTACATTTGGAGTGCATTAGTCTATTCAGGACCATTTTCTCCTCCAATGTTTGTGTTGTTTAAATTTAATCATAAACCTAACCACTCTTTCCAAAATTATATATATATATATATATATATATATATATATCCCCAAAAGATCTGCTGAGATTTTGTAATAATTCACCAAATACTATTGTAAGTATTACTGATTACCAGGATTAAAATTGACATAATTTTAATAACATATTGACAAAATATCATTAAAAAATTTACAAGAATCTTATTCTTAAAGATAAGCGCCAACATTTTTCTCTTTGTGTGAAAAATTGGGTATAATCATCAGCATTTTATTAAAGCAATTGTCTAGAAGTAAACCCTTTGTGAAGTGTCAACTGAGGCTGAGAATATAAATGAATCCCCAAGAATCCCTGTGCTGTCTCTGGTAGTCAGCAACCCAGTCTTTGAAATAATGAAGCAGCCCCACCCCTATGATAAATACCAAGAAAAGCTGATGACAGCAGGTTCTGATGCCAGTTTCACCTAAGTGACAACAATACAGCCGAATATATTTTACATAAAATATGCAAATATATCAGGGCAGAGAATAAAATAGCATTCAGCAGTAGGATAAACGAAATCTTCAGCTGAAGAATGAAAGTCTGTCTTATTATTAGTATTACGACTGTTGTTGTTTTTAGACTGAAAATATGTACAAACAGTAACAATATGTTTATTGCTATAACGAAATATCAAGCCCATAAAATTTCAGCTTCAATTAATTTGTAATTCAAACGAATTAGTTTTTGTGAAGTAACTGACAAGAAAAGAACATGCAGTCTCTTAAATACTAGACCTGCAGCTACGAATTAGTTAAGCCTACATTACACTTTTGGTTATGCATGCAATAATTGGCACGGAGTGGACATATTTGGGGAAAAATGTATTTGACATTTCATGAATGGATTAATATTTAATATTGTCTACAACAGCACCCTAATTATTTACTTGATAAGTCTGTCATTTGACGACCTGCCAGCTCATGGAGTATGTGAAGCAATATTTCTTTTTCTTTTTTGCTTTTGCAGTGGAGCGGGACTCTCAGCTTTGGTCAAAGAGCTGCAGATGCAGCGCTGCGTTTAACAATGTCACCTGCAGATGACTAATAGACTTCCCCCTGAGCATCGCTTTTACCCATCCAAACAGGCATTTGTGTTAAAGCCCTCTGGCCCCAGGAGCAGCTCGGCCGGCTACACTACCTGTATGATCCGCTCCACACCGTGGCCCCGGTCCAGCCACGGGGAATTGATATTTTATTTGAGAATGATTAATTTCAACTTGCCACCGAACCAAACGTGTAGGGAAAGTGTAGTGTGTCGGGATCTGCATTAGTATTCGGGATGTCAGAGCCCTTGTACCCATTTCCCTGGGGTGCTTTCCTCCAGGGGCCCCAAATGAGAACAAGGTGGCAGGCTGTTAATTGTGTATGACGTCACAGACCTAGATGCTAGCAGGCCGCAGGACAGATATCCGGTTGTCCGTCTTGCATTTTTCAAAAAAACGACATGATGCTGTATGATTAATAAACTCGGTTACAATACTGTCCCATATTTAGCACAAAACAAAACATATGGCATGATCAGAGGTATCGCAATCGCCCCCACAGTCCTCATGGTGCGGGGGAGCAGACACAGAGGGATTGGCCCTGCCATATTCAATGTACAGTGACACTGTCAGGTGGGTTATTTCTATGGTAAGATGAAAACTAGATTTATTTATATCAACGTTGGTAGCTGGAAGCTTATAACACAAATATTTTGCGCTTTGATTTTCATTTCGTGGCATTGTAATGAACAGGTATTTAAAAAGACATAGAAAAAGACAAAGTAGAACTGAAATAGAGATACTAGAAAAATTTCAAGCAAAATTGCATCCAAGAAAGCGCCTCTGGACAATGCTAACGAAGTCAGCGATATGGCACCTATGGTCGATGTTAACATTAACAGCAGCAATTAGGACTCTGCAGGCACTGCAGGAAGTCAAATCAGTGACACAGAACTTAGCATTAAATCTAGCAACACTGTGCCAAACATCTATGGTACACTAGTGTGCTCCACCTACAGGCCACTTATTTAAAACACAGGCTTCCCTAATTTTATTTTTCCCTAAGTCCAAATGTAACCGTCACTGACGTAAAAGTTCCCATTGTTAGACGAATTGTTATGAATGGCCCATGTAAACCAAACAGGCGATTTCCTGAGGATGCAAAGAACAGGTGTTTCTCTAGCTAATTTTGTCTATAAACAAACATGTTGTTTGGCCAACAAGATACCTTGAAAATGGCTTTGCTATTTCCCTTTAATGTATTGTGTGTACAGTGAACTCTGCTGGCTTTTTGGAAATAGGAAACTTTAACAATGGTCGATTATCGGAATCCAGGACTGGCTAGGTATTTCTCAGGAAATCAAAGAGCACGAACTCACCTGTTCTCATGTGGCAGCATGTGTAGTCTATGGTTACCTGGAAAAATTACACGATCGTCCGAGCTCAGCTGGACTTTGGCGTACCGGAGCCGGGTCCCCTTACTTTACAAAAATCTAGCTTCATGATATCTATTTTTCCGAGTGCGTAGTGAAAACATAGGTGAGCAAAGCAGCTGAAAATGTTTTGTAAGTGATTGAGAGTTTGGGTTACACCACTGGGAATGATGTACCACATCCAAGGGTATTCCAAGGATCCGTTGGTATGATTGTCAAAGTTTAACTAAATATTCAGAATTTTAATTTTGTATTTGCTGATACATTATGCTTCTATTTGAGAACTAAATAATAACACTAATGACAAAAGTCGAATAATTAGCACTTGTTGTCAATTAAAACACCCACATGGGCCCATCATGTGCATTTAAACATCGGAACAAAGAGCAATTGGACATAATCAGCACCAAAGTTGCATCCGACCGGAAGACAAGACCACTCTTCAAACACCTCAGTTCAGATCTGAGTGGTAAAGATTCAAAATGGTAATTACAACCCAGAAGCGAGACCTAATTAAGTCATACGTCTCTGATGTAGTTATACATTGTGGTTTGGGATGTTGGGAGTTCTGAATGGCAGCCCCAGAACAGTTCCGCCACTCCGGTAGATTGAGCGAGCGAGGAAAAGAAAGAATTAAAAAAAAAAAACAGCCTTCCTATTCCTGCCCTTCAGAAAATCAGCTTTTTTATATGCAAGTAATTACAGATTAAAGTCTGTTTGAATGTTGAATAAATACATATACATATCCAACACTCAAGTCCTATGGCAGGGTTTTTTTTTAAAGCCCTAAGAATAAAAACCCTGTACTATATGCCGACTACAAAGAAATCGGACAAAGGATACGCAATAAAATCTTAATGAGACAAATGCTCCAAGCACAAAAACCTAATAAAGGCAGATCATTGCAAAAGGGAGGGCTTTTTTTTGTTTTGTTTTTTATTTTTTTTATTTTTTTTAATAAAGAGTACAGTAAGATCAACCAAAGAGAAAGCCTGATCTGTTTCTATATGAAAGCTTTTTTTTTTCTTTCTTCCTCTCAAGATTAAAAGCCGCTGGCTTCTTCATTCTGTGGTTGAGGCCCAACCTTGCATCGCATTAATGAAGAGATTTTTTTAAAATTGTACTGCATAGACATAGAGGTAAGTCTTGATTTCTTGGTAACAGAAACGTTTGTTACAATCTCCTTATATTTCTGTTACACGCAAATGATGTCCCTGCCCCACTGATTAAAACGAGTAAGAACACTTCCACATCTTTGAACTGATGAAATTTGTCCATAAAGCTGCACTAGATAGGAGACAGTGTTTTGTTATAAAAAGATTCATTATAAACAGGATTTTGCAGACGAAGAGAAATTGCCCCCATCGGGCACGGAGAATTGCACAAGAAGCGTCTTTGTGACATGGAAACATGTGAAAAGCGCTCTATAAAAATAAATTGATTGATTGATTGAAGCAACATAACATGCATACGAATAACTCCACCTGCCAAAACAATAGCCGTCTGGCAAAATCGCAAGTCTAGATTGGGGGAATTTTGGCACCTATTTGCTGAGGCTTCCTGCACCTCTTACATTATTGAAAACAAGATGTACTACTAAACCGCTTTCCCCGCATTACGGTGATTAAACCACTCCCGCCACAAAGCGTTGCCACTCGTCTGTTTGCCCGCATTAATAATATTCCTGCCTTATTAATCCTGGATTCTGTCACCCCATTTCCTATTCACAAACCACAGCTGCAAAGCAACGCCATTCCTTTTGGC
Source organism: Hiodon tergisus (assembly GCA_025775045.1). Classification (NCBI taxonomy): domain Eukaryota; kingdom Metazoa; phylum Chordata; class Actinopteri; order Hiodontiformes; family Hiodontidae; genus Hiodon; species Hiodon tergisus. The sequence goes on from JAOVYW010002429.1 coordinate 21,926, forward strand.
TATCAGCTGATGTGAATTAAAAATATTTTTCATGGTTGTTTATGTATGTATGAATATTCTTCATTAGTAAGCAAACATTTAGCGTCCATTGAGTATACTTAAAGAGTGTTGCAAGAATACTGCAAGACAATCACTGTATTTTGTTGGTTAAGATTATAACCATCTAACCAGCATTATTAATACAGTGCTAATGAGTCTAAAAGCTGAAGGTATAAGTAGAGAGGAAAATTCCAATGTAGTCTCCATTTTATCAACACTGATTTATCTGATTACACCTAGGACTTGTTTTAGAAATCAGGCTAGACTATTAATCATAGGACAGCAAGTAAAAAATGTAAACTATGAAAATTTAAAAACAGCCATATCTTAAACAGTACATTTTAAGTGATTCTAGGTTCAAAGTATGAAACATGAACTTATTTTCCTCCCCTAAATGATCACTTCATATCAAATCACAGATATCTCTTATTAGCATCATAATAAATTGCCAGGCTAACATGCAACCGATCAGAAATGATATTATTGACAGAACAGTCCTTAAAAGACAAATACAGCAGTCGCCTCTTTGTAACAGGAAGCACGGCATCAACGTGTGGGATAAAGACCATGAGTGGAATTGCAGTCATTTACAATGCTGCAAAATCAATATTAATGACTGGTCCAGTCACACCTTTCTCAGGTTCATGTAAATGACTGGCATACAATTAACACACAGAACCTGCACGGATTAGGCTCTCCAGAGCGCATCAATTACAGATGGTCGCAGCTGTCTCATTAGATCGCTAAGTACTCAGCCTATTTTTATTTATCTATTTGCTTATTTATTGCCCCCCCTCCTTAAAACTCAAACCTGACCTTTTCCTGACTCCCCCGTATTGGCAGCAATGAAAGAAATGTCTGTCAATGCGAAGTCGCCAAACCTGCCTTTTTTAGTACGTTGTTCTGCCATCATAGGTCATAAAGTAAATCAAACATGAGTAAACACATGCAAGGGAATATATAGTATTATGAAAGGAACTCCTTGGTGTCCTGTATCTTTAAGGCCGAAATAAGCTGCAAACTTCGTTTTGATTGGTTCCCAGTCACTCCTTATGTCCTGTCCGGTGACAAATTGCCTGCATGTGAACTGTCTGAATCAGTAATTAAAACCTCCACAATTCAGCAGGGACGAGGCATATTAAGTACGCTCCCGATATTAACATGGGGATCACTGGAAGACGCATGCCTCTCTGGAGGGGCGTCTGTATAATCGGGGTAATTTGCTGTTGCACTCGAAGCCTTGTAGTCTTGCTTAATCAACACCTGACTTAAATCCAGCCATGCCTATTCCCAGCTTGCCATGATCTATTAGGTTAAAGTTCCTCCTTGCTCAGCAACTGTAGCGACTGGTACTCTCTCCATTAACCCCCCAGCCCCCTTCTGACCCCTGCCCATCTTCCATCTTTTACAGGCACCGTCATCATAATGAAGCCCCGTCATCTCTCTGACGAGGCCCGGTGTCTACCCTGTGGTTGAGTCTTTTCTGGCAGAGGCACCATCGGCCAAATGCAATGCAGCCAAAGATACATAAACAAGGGCGAGGCGACACAGATACACGCATCAAAAATGCATTGGGATCACTGCGTGGCATCAAACAAATAAATAGAAAAAAAATCCTGCTTTCCTGCTAACTGGCTTTGACCAGAAAATGCGCATGTATTCTCAGCAAGGGGCACCCGAAGTGTCTTGGGTGGTAGCCGCGTGGACAGGCGGCGTAATCCGTGCCGGCCTACCTTAGCCCCTTCATGGTTTACCAGTACACCGCCAGGCAACCCGCACTGCAGATGGCCAGGGCTTTAGCACCACGCTCAGACCTGCCAATCAGTGCGCGTGAATGACTAGCCAGCGGCCCCCAAGAAAGCAGACACCGAGCCTTCTTTTCCCTGCTGCTAGTGCAAACCATTGCAAAAAAAACGTGCTGCATAAAATGAGCTGCCTAATGTGCATGGCTTAGTGTCTCTGAAGGCTGTTCCCACGTGGAGATTTAGCCCTGAATTGGAATGTAACACAAAATTATAAAAGACATTGAAATGATGTGCAACACTGATTTACTGAGCTGTATATCCTGGTTTTCTTCTTTTCTGATATTCAAAAAGAATTATGAAGCTGTGGGTTTTAATAGCTTCACTGACACTACACATTTATTGACATTTCATTGGTTATATATATTAATTACCCACAGCAAAAGCCAGCCCCTGGAGAAACAAACAATCAAACACACACACAAACACACACACACACACACACACATATGCAAGCACACAGGAAAAAAAACTCAAGTTTGATACAATTTATACTTCAGAGGCAAACATAATGATTCATTCACAACATTCTGGGAGCACTTGATTATACAACTGTAAGTGCTTTATCTCACAAAGCATGCAAAGCAATCGTTTCCAACAATAGCATGCATATAAAATATGACACTTGACACCCCTTGCATTTATAAATATTTTGTAGAGTTGGAAATTTGAAATTTGACAAAACACAGCATACTGAAATAAGCTTGACCCACTGTTTTGGTCACACTTTAACCCTAAACACAATTTACAAAGCAATGATTAAGATTAATGATATGACCTCAAATTTGTTCTAGTGATAAAGTTGACATCAGTTCTTTGGATTCATTTTCAATTATAACTGTGTATTCCCAATGCATAAACTGAACAATAAACACAAATGCATAATTACACTGAGGAAAAATCTAAATATCAGCCTTTTAACGATTGCTCGTGTAAAATGAGCTAAAGGGCATAATTGCCCTTTCGATAAAAAGGCAAATCCCAATACATTATTACAGTATATTACATGCGTGCTCATTTTACAAAAGGAAATCTCCTTCCACATCAATGTAGGGTCAGAGCCCCCTGGACGTGAAATTAATTGCATACACTTGACCAAATGGACCAGCTCTATCAGACACGGCACGCCGCCTGTGTGAGATCAGGTGCCATAGCCAGTGGGAGAAAAAAACTAAGTGCTGCCTGATCATAACTTATTTTGCAGAGGCCTGGGTCCAATTCCCCATATCTACATCAGTTTTGTGGGTAGTGACGGCCTGGCTGCCTCTCAAACATCTCCTTCTTCTCTCACTCTTCCTTATTCTTTTCATGACTGAAGGAAGAACTGCAGCTGTTTCAACGCATAAATCTACGTGACTGTTCAGACAATGTAAATGTGAATCTCATCCAGGGGCGGATCCAGATTATTTTCAATTGGGGGGCACAGGGGGAACAACAGTTAAATTGGAGGGGAGCCCAAAAAGTACCAATGATTGACATCACTAAGAGCCAATGAAAATTGGGGGGGAGCACAGATCACGGAGCAGCTTTGTAATGCAATGCAACCACGGAAATTCCCATGCAACCACGGAAGATCCGCGCCTGATCTCATCTAACTAACTTGTTTACATTACATTAACAATTTTATTATTTTGTGTAGTCGCCAGATTACTTCCACCTGTAGCACCCAAAGACTCAACCAGTGGAGTTGATCCAAAATGGATATCGTTGAAAAGATCAGTGATAATGTGGGTTGATTATAATAAAGTCTGTCATAAGAAATTGTTATAGCTCATCATCATTATATTTGCAGAGTGTTTAATCTTCATTTCAAAACTAAGACATACCAGTCTAAGAATAGGTTGTTATAAAATCTGCATTTACCTTTAAAAAATAAAAAAAGCTGAAAACACTGCTAGTACCGTTGTTAAATAGAATGTCTAACTAATTTTAGATATATTCATTTTCTATTGGCTAAGTGTTACTATTGTAACTAAATGTAACACTTGAAACAGTTAAAATAACAGAAAACACATTCTTAATGACTTTAGGTTGACTAGAAATTATATATCAAGCCATGGCCTTTAGAATTAAGAAAGTATAGTAATTACATCAAATCACTGTTATAGCGTAAAACCATCTTTATAAACAGGTGTGTATGCTCCAACAATGCAGAGTAGCTGCATCGAATTGTGTAAAAAGTAGAGTGAGTATACTGAATGATATATGGCTATTTATCTAAATGGTAAATATGAATGGCAATTTCATCGTGACAGATTGCAAATTGACGGTGAATTCTGCTAACATTGGTTTACAGCTAGATTTATCTTGGAAAGGAATAAGGCCCTAGGAAACAGCCTGTGGTGTGTGGAACTTGGCTGGTGCCCACTGAAATACAGGTTTAAATATAATGACCGCTTCACTGAAGTCTTCTGTTTTCTTATTAAGTAAAAACAATAGTACATTTCCAATAAAATTTTACTTTGAAGTCAGTTTTGTGATATATTTCATTTTTAAAATGCACATATATACATTTTTGATTATATTTTATTTATTCTGGGTCTCACATCCTTTGTCAGCCAAGCTCAAGTGCCCCACAACCCTCATTTTGATAGGCGAATAATAAAAATGTATTGATGCCTTTTATCTTGTAAATATGTTTTGGAATATATTCGTAATATATGTTTAAATATGTTCTGCTACATTCCAAAAATTCTAAAAGATACAGAAATCATACTTATTTTAATATATTTTTCCAGTTTTATAAAATTACAAATATATATTTAAAATATACCATCAAATATAATTTGAAAATATATTTTCAATATCAATTTTTTTCCTAATAAGGACCCTGAAAGTGTATTCCAAAAAATATTTTTAAATTCATGGGAAAAGCAAAGATATACGATATATGACAGACATACAGACAGAACCCTAAATTGCAACAATTAACTATTTTCATGTAAAAGCCAAACCCGTTCAATAAAAATCAATCAATCACGTATCATTTAAAATTAATTTAGAGATTTCAATATTGCATTACTATAAAGAGTAGGCACGCTTTACTCACAATGGAAATTTACTGCTGTAGAAAATACCTTTTTACAGTTGAATGTTATCTTATTAAACCCGCTTACATATATTGGCTAAGAGGGATTATCTGTGCGGAGGGAACTATCAATCTATTCATAAAGCCATGATATCCACATTTGTGAAGGATTTTCACTCGCTCAAATGAGGCCAGTTATGTTTCAACATGTCAATTAAAATTAGATCTAAGGTCATAGTTATTATATTACAATTTGGCATCCATTTTTTTTCACTGCTTTTGTGAAACAGGCTACATTTGTAGTGGCTTACTGGAATAAACAAATACTTCAAAACAAACCTAAATAAATGTACACTATATGGAAAAAAGTATTGGGACACCTACACATTACACCTACAGGAGCTTTTATGACATCCCATTCTAAATCCAAAGGCATTAATATCGAGTTGGTCCCCCATAACAGCTTCCACTCTTCTGGGAAGGCTTTCTACAAGATTTTGTAGAGTGTGTCTGTTGGAATTTTTGCCCAAGAGCATTTGTGAGGTCAGACAATGATGTTGGACGAGAGGGCCTGGCTCGCAATCTCCGTTTTAGTTTATCTCAAAGGTGTTCGATAGGGTTGAGGTCAGGGCTCTGTGCGGGCCAGTCAAGTTCTTCCACACCAAACTCATCTAACCATGCCTTTACGGACTTTGCTTTGTGCACTGGGGCACAGTCATGCTGGAACAGAAAAGGGGCCTTTCCCAAACTGTTTCCACAAAGCTGGAAGCAAAGAATTTTCCTAAATGTCTTGGTAAGCTGAGGCATTAACATTTCCCTTCAGTGGAACTAAGGGGCCTAGGCCAACCCCAGCAAAACAACCCCATAGCATTATCCCTCCTCCACCAAACTTTACAGTTGGCACAAAGCAGTCAGGCAGGAAAGGTTCTCTTGGCATTTGCCAAATCCAGACTTGTCCATCAGACTGCCAGATAGAGAAACGTGATTCATCGCTCCACAGAACACGTTTCCACTGCTCCAGAGTCCAGTGACGGCATGCTTTACACGACTCCATCCGACGCTTAGCATCGTGCTTGGTGATGCAAGGCTTGCATACAGCTACTCGACCATGGAAACCCATGCCATGAAGCTCCCAGAGCACAGTTTTTGTGCTGCTGTTAATGGCAGAGGAGGTTTACGCACTATGCACCTCAGCACTCCATCTAACTTTACGTGGTCTGCCACTTCATGGCCGAGTTGCTGTGGTTCCTAAACGCTTCCACTTAGCAATAATACCACTTACAGTTGATCGTGGAATATCTAGGAGGAAAGAAATTTCATGAACTGAGTTGTTGCAACGGTGGCATCCTATTACAGTAGCACGCTCTTTAGAACGACCCATTCTTTCACAAATGTTTGTAAAGGCAGACTGCATAGCTAGGTGCTTGATTTTATACACCTATGGCAATGGGACTGAATGAAACACCTGAATTCAATGATTAAGAGGTGTGGCCCAATACTTTTGTCCATATAGTGTATTTCTGCACCCATTTTCAGTCGGCATGGTGCCAAGGGATGAATGTTCCATGTGCTGTACAAGGATAGATGCAAATGACCTGCATCCCTTAACCTGAAATGCATTGCGTTGTAAACATTTTATAATACATTGATATCGAAAGCTAATAACATAACATAAAAAAAGTTTGGGATTTTTATTCCTTGCTGACGACACAGAGAATCCCTTGCCCAGGCCCTGGAGAAATGCCTTGCCTTTAGGATGAAGAGAGCAGTCACTGCTCTGTTTTTTTAATGCTTTATGCAGGCAATCAACCCTTTACAGCCATACAACAGGAGGATGAATGTTCAGGCTCAGGCAATATATATATATATTGCAGAGTTGTTTACAGTGCCGACACTACACAATAAGTTCATGGAGTCTGAAGTCTGAAGTCGTACAGCATACCTAATACGAGGAAGCCTCTCGTGCCTTTTTTTTTTTTTTTTTTTTATCGAAAATGTTTTTATAAACCTTGGGGGACAGTTTATCACAAATTCATCCACTCGCCTGCGGATTTCAGTTTTAATGTTGAATCTCATATTTTAGCCAGCAGTTTGTCATGTGCTAGCATGGAGTGGGGGAAGAAAACAGTGAATCATTATAACACTTTGTCAGCATGGAAGTTAAATTTGGATGCTAGTGTTTCTCTGCGGACTCTCTGCAGCTTGATTGTGCCACAGCCTACAGCAGAATTATAATTTATTTTCTCATCTTAAAGCTCCATAATGAAAATAGCTCTGCAACCTGTACTTCTGACAGAAAGACATATAAAATAAGTGCTGTTTAAATGCATATATTTCATTATGTCCAGTAGCGGGGGGGAAAACAAATAAATAAATAAAAAACCCTTCTATTCCACTAAGCTGTTTAAAAGATAGAAAAAACAACCTAAAAAGTCAATGCATTTTACAGTAATCATTATTTTTATAGCATGTATGCAGTTAACATTTATTTTAATTTCATATTAACAGGGTGCATAACTCAAATTGTTTCTGTACAAAGCTTTTGCTGACAGACAGGGGAAATTACAAGACACCTCTTCGTGGATATGATACAAAGCAAAATACATTATAGCCAAGGGAAGTAATGTGAGAACAAAGAGTTTTATTACAAGCCCTCAGTGACTTCTTCCGTCTGCACAGTGGTTTCGAACAGAAAATAACAGAGCCCAGTCACAACTGGGTTTAGAAAATGTATCCAACAAGAGTATAAATTAGCATTTTATATTATTGTTATTATTATTAGTATGAGTATCAATTCAAAAATCATACCTCAAAGGACATGTAATGATTTCAATGTCTACATCACTGCGGGATTCTTGGTGAAAGCTTAGTTAACATATACTAGATCTTACATATGTTAAATCCATTATCACAGTATTCACAATAAAGTCAAGGATTTTACTTTCAAGGGCATAGTTTACTGAGCTAATTCTGTACCTGCAGATGCAATATAATAATATTTCATTCTAAAATTTGTACATGCACTGGATACATATAAGACTAGTAAGCATTTCTACGAGCATTTTAAGGCACACATATACATTACATCATTTAATCGCAATTAGGAGCAGTACAGTAGCTTGGATTAACTGTAAACATCTTATGGCTGAGTGGAAATAACTCAAAAACAGAGTTATACAAGGGATCACTTACATGATGCCAATTTGATGATTCAGATGACAACCGAATAGCTCATAGATGCTAATGCCATGCATCGCTAAACAGCATTGCTACGACTGTGAAGGAGTGCATCGCCTGCCATCGGACATAGAACAGCTTGTAGTACCGATAACGCACATTGTGAAGTTAAACTCCATGGATTTACCTTAAATGACGTCTTGCAGGATGATGTTGGCTCTGATTCTACCCTCTACTTCGTCCTAACTGGTATTCATGCATTTGGTGCCGATTCATTGTGTCATCGAGGCCCACGTATTTCCATCTTCCTTACCGTGTCACTTTCCACAGGTGCAACCTACACCTTTTTCCATATTTATTTTTTGTTAGTGCAACCTACATCTTGTCATTTTCTTTAGTACAGTCTACACCCTGAAGTTGTCCACGATGAAGCCTACATCTTGGAGTCACGTCAATCGTTTGTCCTTCAGACTTGTTCATGTCGGCTCAAATAATACAGCAGGGAACTGCTCACACCAGAAAATTAACACAACTACCTAAACCCCACTAAAACCAAACAAATATTTACAAGCAACTCACAATGACACTAGGCAAAACTGCACAATCAGTAGTAGTAAAAAATGTAAACCCTTGCAACTAAAAGTATTCCTTAGTGAATTAACTGAATCACAAATCACATCACTCAGCCCAGGCAGTATATAAGTGATTAAACCATTTGAATGCTTTGTTCATTAATTCAGCATGAGAAAGTAATCCATGCTTCTCCCTACTCAAGACTTTTTTTATCCAGTTGAATAACATTTCACACTCCCCATTCTCACAGCTTTAATTCAGCCTTTTTTTTTCTTTTTTCACTCCACTTATCAAGAAAGCTTTAAAAATGAAACGGCTAATCCTGTGTTGAATGTTCGGAGAGCGTTTGATTTAATTGTGTGCAACGTCGAGAAGCGCAGGAAGTGCATTTAATTGTGTACAATGCCAGGAAGTGTCCGAGCGTCCTCAGCGAGATGCACTGTAAAAGTGTGTTAGGCATGAAACAGGAGCACTAAAGCGACTTCCAAACAATACATTAGTGTTGATTTGTTGACCCTTTGTCCTGAAATGTACACACCCCAAAATTCCACAATGCACAATGTACTATTTAGGCTGGAAAAAGGTCACTGGCTTTAACCCCAAATTGGTTGCACTTCCTGTCTCATATCTCAACATCGGTTAGCGATTGAGGTCAGAGCACTTGTAATCCCTCGTAAAGCACATTCGTGGACATGCCTTTGCATATTCACTGGCCCTGAAGGCCGTTTCAAATACAATCAGCGGGCATTTCAGAGGGACATCATCATCATCAAATTGCGGCTTCTTGTCAGCCCCTCTGTTTTGTACATATGCAAGCAGAAAAGACAGCAAATAATTATGTTTCTGCCTCCATCTCTGCGTGTGGTTACTGACGGTAGCAGAAGAAGGTGATAAAATGATGTGGAGATTGTCAGTGCAATATTAAAGTCAGGGGAGCTTTGCATGCTGCCAAAAAAAGAGTTTATAATCATTGAACACAATCAGATATTGTGTACTACCTAGGAGAGTGACTCAGCACATGTTTTAGGGACCTTCAATTTAATGCCACCCGGCCAATCAGAGACTCCATATCTTACAACAGTTTTCTCTTCGCCTGTTTGAGCGAGCTCAGTACTTTCATTTATTCACAGGACAGCAAATGGGTCGAACTTGAAAATGCCTGCAGGCTAGAGCACTGATCTGAAATGAAATGCTCAACGTTCGCCTATAGAAGAAATCAATAAAGGAAGATCCTTCAGTTTCAGAAGTCATTCATTTAAGCCATTAAACTTTTTGTTCAAGTTATGTTAAAATGAAGATTTTAGCAGGCTATTGACTTCCAAATACAAAGGTATACAAAGAGAATGTATTTTCATACGGTGACACATAGAACTATATTTTAACATTAGGCATCTCTCAAAAGCAAACAGAGAGAAATTCCTGAGGTAAAAAAAACTTAGTTTATGTTACACTTCAAAGGCTAAGAGTGGAAGGGAAAAAAAACTATGCTATATTGTAGGACTGCCATAAACCGAAAAATAGCTTCAGTGCCATGAAATAAAATTCTTCCTATTTCAGTACATGTGACCAGTGTGTAATGACAATTGCACAGGGGTGTAATCCTTCTGCCTTGAACCCAGTCTGCAAAGATACTTAATTCCTCATTTCATGGAGGAAAAACATTTCATCAACTACAATTTACATAAGCACACGACTGCCTTATAGTTCTAGTACTACAGTTCCGCAAAAATATCCGATTTCCCCTTTGTACCGCAAACTCACTCATGCAAATAACTCAAACTACTGACCTGTCACAAGACCACAGAACTATAGTGCACGGTAAACTGCTTTTTTTGCTGAAAGATCCACACATTTCTGAAAGATTTATAACTTCTTAACTCCTGATCCCGTTTCATGTCTTTAAGATGAAGAAAAAGCTATGATCTTATTGCATACGCCTTTGCAATCATTCACACCGGTGTACATTAAGCATCATCTTACACTAAACAAAATTATCTTAGCTAAAGGGCCACTTAAAACTTACCAATTATGAAGGAAGAGTGTGTTTATACAGTGCGAAAACAAAATCACCTGTTTAATGCAGGAACCCGAGGCCAATCTGGTTGTCATTCCAGTAGAGCGCCACACTAAAAGGGAGAATTTAGCTAATTGTGAGCACAGGGGGACCAAATTAAACTATTTACCAGACCTAAAGCTGTTGATGATTTATGGGGTACTATAAAATCAGCTGGACTGTAGTACTCCCTGGACATGTTTATGCACCATTGGTTTAATTATGAAAATTAGTTATGGGGTCTAAAAGGTTTAGAGACGCAAACAAAATTTAATGATAACTGTAGTTGCAAGCAGATAACTGTAAAACTAAATGGGAAACAGTAGCTACAAGTGAATGAAAATGAATGGGGATAGAAATTAAATTGGGAGTAAACTCAGGACCTGAATGTTGGGGAGGGAAGTTCTATAAACAGAACAAAGAGTCCTTTAGCTGCTTCTGTTCCTGCTAGTCTGATACAGTGGTTACGAATCCTATGGTTCCTTCAAATGTTCCCATATTTCTGGCCCTAAACACTGCATGACCACATGATTAAAACTACGGAGTTAATGTCACCTTTTCTCCACAAGGTCATGTTACCAGATTTAATCACCTTCACAGTGTTCTGTAGAATCTCTCAATCCTTCAATCAGTCTCTACATTTTTCTTTTTCACTGCCCTTCTTTCAACAAGCCAGGTCTTGCCTGGGAAGATAAAGAGTTTACTCATCGATTCAGACAGAAAGATTGATTTGCAATTGTCCGAAGGATACTTCTGACCTTTGATACAATCGCACGCGCGTCGATGTTTATTGTAACAACAATAAGTAATCAAACGCCCGTCACATTAGGAGAGGGGAGATGAGCTTGCCAACTCCTTCATTCCAGCTTTCCATGACAGCTAACCTAGATTTCCATTTCATGCCCTCTCTACGCAGACCCTGGGGAAAACGAAATATGTGTTTTGAAATTGCACTTTTCCTAAAGGCTCTGTGGAAGGTTTCATTTTCACCCCACATTAATTTCCTCATTCTAACTTGTTGGGTCCTAATGTTACATGTCCTAATGTTAAATTTTTTGCTGAAGAGAAAGCAGGAGATATATATTCCTGTGCTGAGCATATGGGGGGGGGGAGGCATATGCGAAATGGAAAAAAAAGGCACTCCCGTTTTTTTATTCCACCATCACCTTGTACCTGCAAATCTGTTTAAGCCAAATTAAAATAAATAAATAAATAAATAAACCGCGTAATGACCTTAACCAACAGCGAACATGAATTGCTTTTTCTAGTCAATACAGAGTGCAGATACCGCTGATTAAAACCAGGGTCTTGGACGCTTTCCTTCTGGATTCCAGACTGCACACATGCAGAGTGCCTCGTACTTTCTGTTTTTTTTGTTCTAAAAATACACCTACCAGTGGGGGAATGTGAGCCAGATCTTATCCAGAAAGGTCTACGATTATTTATCCAGGAGCTAGCACAGGAGCCCTCACGAGCGCCCAAACCGGGACGTCTTTTCCTGGGATTGCTGAGGTGCTTGGCAGCCCCGGCTCCTCCCAGTTGCCTTCGACTGCGCTGGCTTACAGGACAGCGTTAGAGGGGTGATTTAGGGAGGTGTCGCGCCGCTCGACAAAACAGCCCCGCTAAATGAATGAATAAATAACAAGAGGGCCTGAAAATATGACGCAAAGGCATCCGCCCTTCGATTCCTCTCGGGTTGACATCTGGTAGCTCTGTGAAGCTCTGGGGTGAATGACTTTTGACGTTTCCTGCTATGTAGCGGCACACCTACAAAGTCGGCGGAGCAGACAAAGGGAGATGGGTTTTCAGATATCTGCTTATACCCGCAAAATAAAGAAGTCTTCTCAGAAGGTTGGGGGTAGGGGAATATAGTGAGAAACTGTGCCAACAACACACATGCTTATATGCACACACACACACACACACACACACACTCATTCACACTTATTTATACACAATTGCAGGCAAGGGCAAGCAATAACAGGGGTCTGTGAGCGGATGAAATTCCCCCCCCCCCCGTCACTTTAAAACTCCTTGATACCGTTTGTTTGCCGTCTTAAGCCTGCACAGCATTCAGGAAACTGGGGCTAACATAAGCCATGTATTGGGAAGCTGATCTCCAAAACCCTCATTGTTATTCGCTCATGATGCTGGGAAGATCGGCTGGGCACCGGCTTCAACCCCCCCAGCAGACCGTTGGGAGAGAGGGGCAGAGGCTATGTGCTGGTAATGGGGGGGGTTGCTCAGGAACTGTGGCAGATTGTCTGAGAATTGCCAATAGCAGGGGATGCAGGTGACTAATTAATTGGCCTAATTATGACTTTGTCAAATACTTTTTTTACCCGTTAATCATGGAAGGATTAACTGGCTCGTCCTTCGAGGGGTGAGGCAGGGTGTTTGTGTCTGTTTTCTATACGTATATATTTGTCTTATTGTGTTTTAATGTCAGATACATGAGATAGATGTGTTTAAACGAGTCGTTATAAGGCCAACGTGCAAAAGGGTTAAATTAGCGAAAACACGCTCTATTTGGACATTTCATATTACAAGCAGAACCTTTAACACCTGCTTAGATTTATGGCTCAGTATAGATTTGTGTGCATTATCCTTTGCATTTCTGCAACACATGATCTACTGGTCCAGCATTCTATGCCAACACCTCCTCAAGTGCTGAAACATCTTAGTACCAGCCTGCATTAACAAATCAAATCGTGCCTCTTAGAATCTGTTTACTGATGCAGATCAACCACTAGTGTGATTGTAAATGTAAATTTTTAATCTGGAACTCTCCTTTATCTACATGTCAGCTGTAAATATTAAGTCAGGGCAATCAAAAGTTATCCAGTCCTTCAATGCAAGCCATCTGCCGGAAAGCCTAAGGCCTCACAGAAATTTCGAATGCATATCCAATAAACCTTTTCCCCCAAATTAAATAAGCATAACTCATTACAGCATGTTTTTAAGCTATCATTTAAATTTCCATTGTTTTATGTCAGACATATTTGTCTATTTTTCACCTGTATTTACTAGTACCAGCTATATATCGTAACTTTTTTCCTACTAATCATACACAATAAACATTGTACCAGTGTACACCAGATTGACTAACGCAGGGATCTAACTAAACTGTAATCTTCAATACGGGGGGCTGGAGACCCATTTTTAATGACCTCTGGTGCTGAACTATATGTTTAATTACATATCTAATGTCTGTATTGCCTGGCTGTGACATCCCGTGCCATGTACGAAAGTCACGCTTCAAAAGCGACAAGTTTACTTTCATTTTACCACAGGTCCTGAGAATTACAATCAAGACTTCAATACATTTCTTCTGACGTTTCTTTCCAGAACAATATATACGAAGCCATTTTGGAATGTATATTTGTTTTTTCCATAACATACAAAAGAACCAACAACATAAATTGACCTGATACTTTACCTAGGAAACACAGTAGACCAAACGCGGCCATTCTATACGAGTACAATATTACTGTAAAGACTTGAAACAAAAGCTGTTTTAATTTTTAATTTAACCGCTGCGTTGGCTCAGCAGTGCCGGAGTGGCGTACGTTGCCAGTTAAAGACGATAAGCGACATGACGTCAAGTGAGTGAGGGCTGTTCTGGAAAAATGGTTCGCTTTCAGCTGAGAGAGAGCATTACGGGCATTTACACTTTGTAGTCCATTTTTTAAGCAATAACATCTAGGTTTTAAATGAATTATCCAGCTCATGTCTGGACAATCACCACATGGACAGTTATCTGCCTCCCGCCCACCTGAAAGTCCAGCACTGTACGCCACCCATCCTTCACAAAGGCATATTGAGTACACTGATCTCCCTCCAGCCCCACTTAAAAGGAAATAAATGAAAACAAGAGTGAAACAATGCATCCTAAAATACATTAAGCCTTGAAAGCAGGCCAAAATATACAACTAATTTAACCCGTTACATTTTTCTGTTCAAGGATTGAACATGGCCATCGGGGGGTGGGAAATATATGAGAATAGTGCACACAACGTGACTAAGTGTCAAATTTAGCTAATGTTTATCTGATCTAGCTTTAGTATGCAGGATGATGCCTGAGGGTGCCTTTCAGCATTGTTGGTTTTGACCAGGAGGCAGGTGCCCCTTCAAGGACAATCTCACCCGTGCACAAGACCATTGCTGAGTTTTTAAACCCAGAGCCAATATGATCTCCGCAGGAATGGTGAGCAAGGCGAGAGTCTGCACGTGCTGGGATGAGCTTGGGATTCAGGCAACTCTTGGGTAATTTAATTCGGTGATGTAATGAGAATCTCTACTCAATTATGATATCCAAGCTACTGAGAATGCAATTTAAACCCAGTCATAATATTCTACCCAGGTTTTTACAATGAATATGACTGCATTAGTTAAAAGGAACTGATCGCAGGGGTCTCCAAAATACATTCATCTTTTGTAAAAACAACCCAAAAAAACCAGAGTGCAGCAACCATGCCGTTCGTTGTGCGCTGAAAAATTACAAAATGAGCTTTATTTTCTCCCACATGGTGCTTGAAGGAAGTAGAACCAATCGCTAAACCAGCTATTAGACATCAGATTTATTACACCTACTGGTACAGAAAATAAACAAAGACTGTGAAGGAGAGACACAGATATGTTGCTTTATTTTTACGTAGCTATCTTCTGTTTTTCCCCAGAAAAAAAATATATATGCATCCTATTGACGATTGAATTATGGTACCAAGTGTTCATCCATCATAGTGAAATACACGCGACAGCTGATATCACCGCTGTGGTTGGCGAGGGAGTCCTTCCTGTAAATCATCCCCCCTCCAAAAGCAGTTTGATGTCTTGATGAAGTTCTGAGGCCAGCAGTATAATGAGAATGAATGACTTAGGATCCTCTGGGTGGGAACCACTTAGTCAGTCCCACAATCCAATGGGACGCAGCTCGGCGCTACAAGGTCGCGCGGCCCCCAACCGCGATTATTCCATCTAATGAGGTATCGCTGGGAATTCGCAGGGTAAAAAAGCCCTGATGGGTGTAGCCGTCGCAGACAATGCTTTTGGTACCCTTGGATAGAGGACCGCGTCTCTCGGCTAATGGATAGCTTTTGTCGACAAAGCAACGGCACACGTGAAATCTGCAACCTCTTCCATCGGAGTAAATAAATAATTGGGAGAATTTTACACCCCACAGCAGAGGCAGTGGCAGTGAAAGCCACATTTGCTCGCTGCGTTGTCAAGGAGAAACGTTTTATTTACAGATTAATGGAGATTTCCTGAAAGCATAGGTGCTAGGTGTATCTAATGATCCATCACTTCATCCTCATTAACGAACTGCCCTTGGGAGGAGAACATTATAGGCTACTCGTTATAATTAGAGTTTGCGGAGTAATCAAGGTATATTTTACACTAGTAAAACGGCTACTTTTCATTTAAACTGACCCAAAAGCAATTATTTCTGTTTTCAACTGTTCATTGAGAGTTGAATTTCTCCATGACTATTGTTAGGAAATGGACATCTGATTTTTCTCAGTAATTTTGGGAACAGTATTTTGTGGCTATTAAACACACATTACAAATACATTAATACATTCTGTGAATCTGTATGTGCAGCTCTGCGTTTTTGGCGTCAAATCTGAGTTATCACTTTTAGCAAAGCCTGATTATGTCATAAGAAATGATTTCATGCATGATAATTATAGATTCTCAGCAGGATAAACAGGTACAGAAATGAAACTGCTTGAAAGCCACAGGCTTGCTAAAAGCATACAAAAAGTAGAAGAGAAAATATCCAGAGATTCAGATCTGAACTTTTCACTTCCTCCACCACAGCCTTTATATACCTCACAACATGGACACTGGAACACCTGTAAGTCCCTGTGTACGAATACCAGTATTTCAAAGACATTCCTACAATAAATAATAAGAAAAAAGCTAGAAGAGTTGACAGTACCACTTTTAGCAGCAGCTGAAACTTGTTGAAGGGTAACAGCTTATCAAAACGAGCCTGCTGCTGGGAAGCAACAGCAAAAAAAGACCTTTCATGATCCATGATAGCTTCACCTAGGTCCAACTGAATGACACTATATATATATATATATATATATAACGTCAGGTCACATGGAACACATGGAACCCATGGGATTCTCCATTCCACTCTCTCTGCCAAGAACCAAACTTCCATTAAAATATTACTGCCAAGTATGTCATGTATAATATCATTTCCAGAGTGCAGTGTCGACGTAAATTTGTGGTAATCCAACACATTCTTGTGCACACTAACATGATTGAGAACATTTCACAATCATCTGTCAAATTTCCTCTAGCTTTATCCAAGTGCTGCATGTTATAAAACATTATCCCCTTACAGTTTCTCCATGACCTCATTTTGTAGAACAGAAAATAATTAGCCCCTAGACTGAGGAACACGCAAAGTACAGTGAAATGATATCCTGTTTAGCTTCTTTTACCTTCTTAGCACTTAAGTGATAATATTGAGATACTGGAAGAAATGGTTTTTGCTTTTTATTTAAAAGTGACTGCATGTTCATTTCAAA
The DNA here is from genome assembly GCA_025775045.1 of Hiodon tergisus. Taxonomy (NCBI): domain Eukaryota; kingdom Metazoa; phylum Chordata; class Actinopteri; order Hiodontiformes; family Hiodontidae; genus Hiodon; species Hiodon tergisus. The sequence goes on from JAOVYW010002429.1 coordinate 39,143, forward strand.
TAGTGGATTAGTGCGGCTGGCGGGTTGGAGATATAATACTACACGCTAATTTTAAAGTCCAAGTAAAAATATATCAGTGTGAACTAAAGACCTTTTCAATGAATGCAGGAACTTCAATATTGCCAGGGTAAACTTAAGTTACTTCTACTCAGAATACAAAAGTACTTTTCATTTTCATTTTAAATTGTTTATTATCTCTGATGAAGCACACTGATGGTAATGTCAAAATACGACATGCAGACCACATGTGGACCACATAATTTCAGAAGTATAAAAAAAACAAGCAAACACAGAAAAAACGCTAACATGGAGGGATAAATATCAGGATTACTGTACCAAAGCAGTGTTGTGTGTTTCAGTCAGTAGACACTGCCATGGAGAGGGGTGGCATCACTTTCAGTGTTTTTTTCAGCATTAAACCCATTAAACCAAACAGGTCAGCAGTAAGCATGATCAATACACACTGTTAAAACTTCGATTCGCAGTTGTAAATGACACACTGCATTTCCGTGCATTAAAAAACTTCCTTAAAAACAGGATCGACTTATGTTCTGCGGTGAGCAGTCCGAGATGTGACAAAAACAAATGGCAGACAATGGCAGTGTAGTAACAGCTAAGCTGAGAAGAGTTTCACGTTTTATCCTTTCCCCTCATAGTTAGGTCAGATAAATCGTGCTAGAAACAACATATGCAAATGAGGTATACGAAGCAAACTAAACTGAATAAGTAAAAAGAAACAACAACTACATATATCATCCCTGTCATAATTTCAGAAGTTTAGTTTCTTATCGGCCAAGCAGTTGTATCATCACTGGCTCATTAGTTTAATATTTCTCCCTTCCTTAGGGAACGGCGATGCTTTAATCCAAAGGGGATGAATTTTGTAAGACCCATTTCATCACGGGGTAGCAGAAAAAAAGAAAAGCAATCCTAATTAAGTAACATAGAATTTGCATTTTTCGGGGGAAGTTTAATTAAACGTCCCTCAAAATGCAGCAACCACTATCAGTTCTTTGAATTGAGAGTCAAGGGTTCCATTAAGTGAGAAAACACGTTATTCACATGCCAGCATGAATCCCAACGGGAATCACACAAATACACTTTTTGGACTGGACTAGAATAAAAACTTCCTTTTATTTTTATTGGCTGAAAAAGTTAGGGAAGGCTTGTTCATCACATCGTGAAAAGAGGGTTTTATTTATTGCTAATGGAACATCCCTACCCACTGATCACTCTGTAAGAAGGATACTAATTCAATTCAGTATGCTTCCTCTTGGTGTGATACGACTTCACTAGATAAAACTAATGATTATAATTTTGGAAAGATTTCTAAAAACGGCCAGAATGTGTCCAGGAAATACACCAGCTAAACAAATGAGCCACTAACAAGTTCCAAAAAGGTTCACTTTATCTCATAAACTCAAAAGATAAGTTTGGCCCTGTGGTAGGAATAAAAGCATGTTTTAAAAAAAAATGATTTTTAAAAAGACAGATATAATACATTAACCAAATTCGTGCGTGAATCTCTTTGCAGCAAATGCAATAATCTGTTAAAATTCGAATGAAGAAAATGACATTCGTTTTGGACACTCAGGTTTAATAGTTTAAAAAACAGAAATTGCTGAAGGAAAGATCCTTAACTATTTAAATTTACAATCGGTATGAATATTTTATTAAACGGCATCATACCGATATATGGAATAAATTTAAATAAACGAAGATTATTACGCATTCCAATCAATGTTGTAAAATTATGCATGTGTTATGTTTATATGAAAAAACCATACAAACTCAGGCTTTTATTGTGGCTATTATTGCACTGGCAAAACTCAAAATGTAGTACTTTGAAAAACGAGTTGTAACGACACTAGAAACTACTGCCTCTGTAAACCAAACGTAAGTACAACTCCTATTGCCACTTAACCTACAGTTTAAGAGTTTGATGCTTTCAGTAACCTTGGAAATTGGAATTTACCAAAAGGTAAATTATAAGCAAATCATATAATAGTGCATGCCTAAAACACAAGATGCATACATTATACTACGTTTAGTAACGGAACTACTCATCATTACACACGAATAATCACTACTTACAAAGGCGTCCAAATCCTTCTCTTTGGAAATCCAGAGGAGTCTTATCTTTCTTCTCTCTAGTCAGAAACAGCACTGCTTTCTTATTCCAGACACAGGCCCCAAATAAACTGCAAGAAAGAAGACATCACACAAGAACATTAGCCCTATTAATAAAACGGGGGTTTCCCAAAAAGTGCATTTGTTCCCGGAAATAATTTGCTTTTAAAAATAATTGTAATCGACAAGGACAGTTGCTACCTGCTCTCTTTTTTTGCTGTCGTTGGAGATAATGAGAGCGACAATGAGAAAGACAGAAAAGTAAGAGCTAAGCTTTCTTTAGAGAGCTGCGCCGCTGTCAAATTGTACCAAACACTGGTGCTGGCGATGGAGAGAGAGCGAGAGACACAGAAAAGCGTGAGGGAGAGAGAGGGAGAGACCGCGCGAGCGACGGGGTGAGATGCTCTCACATACCTGCATTTCCTTAACGAGCCACTTGATGGCCGGCTGAAAAAGCATCCTCACTGCTCTTTTGACAACAGACGCGGCCGATGCTTAGCAGAAAAAAATAGCTGTCTCCAGGTTGCAACGTCGACATTCAATCCATTACAAATGGATTAGTCACGCTGATAAAATGTATCCCACGACCGCTCACTGATACGTGCCCAGCTAAACGTTGACATTTAGCTGATATTCAACTTGCAAAACTACCAAGACGGCTGGTTCACCCCTGCGCTGATGTTTATAGCCATACAAAAGGTGAATGAACTTACATTAAATGCAGCACCATTGGTTCAATTTAATGAGATTTGTATGTACTTTAATGAATAAATACATAATGATTTTGTTTGCTTTCTGTCTTAACAGTTTTTTTTTTCTTTCTTAGGTTTTCTTCCCCATTTTTTCATTCGGTCCAGTCAAAGCATAATATATTCTGAAAGTAGTGCAGTCGGAATTAACTGGCCAGAGGCCAACAATACTAATGTATCTACGAGTTACAGTCAAGTTACAGTCAAATCGATAAGAAGATAATTCTGTTCATTACATTTTATTTATTTATTTATTCATGTATTCTATATCTATATATGTTGCTTGGACTTCCTCGTTGGTCGGTGGAAAACATAAGGGGAGAGACTGACAGCAGCCAATTGATAACGTATAACTAAACTCATTTACCCTTACCATTTAGCTAGTTGCTAAGTTCTACGGACAACAAGTCGATGCTTTTTGCGTGCCGATTCAGTTTTATAATAATATAATATTGGTTGTTTGTTGGGTGGACCGGGCGGACAGACACCAAATGCACGCGTTATCCCAGCGTGTGCAAGAAACGCATGGGTCGAGATGACAGTGTTTGTTTTATAAAACAATTGGGCATAACGTAAAGGAACATGTGACATTATCATGATCACATGATAATTGTTCACGCCTCATTTTATTATGAATTGCGTTTCAATACACATGCTTTGGCCACTTTTGTTTTGTTTTGAAGTGAATAAAAATTCTTAAATTTTTAAAGAAAAATAAGACTATTTACATAATACACATATTGCATCATTCGTTTTTAAACAGATTTAGCTATGCTTATTTTGAGTTCTGGGGAATTTTATTTATTTTTATTTATTTTTTTACTTAAACTTTAAACTTATAAAACTTATGATGTTGTTTTTAATCTCTTAACCCTTGAGAACTTAACACAGAACAGTCTCTGTCTATGTTGTAAACAAGACTTCAAAATTAGCCCACTGCACCATGGGGGGAATTCAACCCTGGCACTTCAAAGTGCAGTCTTCTCTGCTTCAGTAAGGGCCAGACTCCCCAGGTATGTTGGTACTCCCAGCGCCAAAGAGGTGGCACAGATCCAGGACTTCATTCCCACTGAAACATCTTTCGTTTGACGAGGGTAACTTTTAAAAGATTAAAGGTGAAATAAATTTATCTGCCCAAGGTGTTAAATTAACAGGCACAATCAGCACAGAAATTCTGTGAGACAAAAGTAGTTTACGTGAAGAGGCTGCTTGGAGCACATATCTAACAAAGGCAAATTCTTTATACCCAAAGACTTTGATTAAGGACTTCTTAAAACTTGAGAACGGCTCTAAATTGTCAGTCAAAAAGACCAATTACTGAGTTAAAACACTTCAATCATTTTTCATAGATTATCACTGTGATGGAAGTTCCAACACTACAACTTTTGAGAGCTCATGGCAATGTCGTGACGTTAAAGTTTATGATGGACAATCATCTTGAAAACAGTAGAAATAGCAATTATTTACAAATGTCCTAAAGCCGTACTGTAAAATTCAAGATCTGCGGCCCAAGACCCAATGTTGAAGCATGAGGAAAACACCTTGTTAAAGGAACTCCAAAATCCCAAAATGAAGTAGTTTCCTGAATTTTATCATTGTTTAGGATTAAATAAAGTGCACTGCCGTTCATCCTTATATTTATTTTGTTTTTAATTAGGTATGTTTATATAATGAAAACAAACATTATTAATGAGTAGAAAGATTAATTGCTGGAGCGAAATTGAACTGGGGTGACATGGTAGCTTGACCATTAGCATTGATGCCCCACAGTGCCATGGTCCTGGGTCCAGCTTGGGTCATTGTGTGAAGTTTTTAAGTTCTCCTTGTATTTTGTCGTCCAGAATCTCCAGTTGTATCCTATCATCCAACAATTTGTGATTTTGATGGATTGGTGACAGTGAAATTGACCCTTTGTGTGCGAGTCTGTGTCGGTCTCTATTCCCTGAGGTAAACTGGCGTACCAGACTGGTAGTGTGCAGTCTGGATCATGCTGGTATCTACTGGGTTAGGTGCTGGCCCACTGCGACCATGACTTGGATATATGGTCAGAGAAAATGAATTTAACATTTTTTAAACAAAATTACATTTCACATTAATCTAAAGTCCAGGGGCCAGTGTAGATAAAATGCCAATACTCACTGGGATTAAAGACCTAGAAATTAGATTAGCGGAAAGTTTATGTTTGTGTTACTACAGGTTTTTTTGGTTTCCTGAATGTGCCAGCTGAGCTTGAAGATTTGGGGTCTATGAAAACTCTAGGCCTGTATTTGGTTATTTGGTTGTATTTCCCATAGGTTAGAGCTCCATTGCAAATGTAATCCTGACCTGTAAAAACAACACTTTGACTACAGTACGGTCCAAAACAAAACCTCGGACAATCTCTGCTTGTTCAGTTTATGTAGAGTTTACTTATTTGTTTGATGCAATATCTCCCCACCAACCTCCCAGAATTATCTAGTCATCTAACAAATCTACAAAGGGCTGAAAGTACCAAATATTTGCAGTATTTTCCAATTTCAGCCAACTACATATTCCACTCTACTTACACTTAAGTTATTTATGTGACCCAGTTATTTTCTACATATCTGAGATCTTCCCAAGTCCTGCCCTAAAAAGACAGGAAGCATATATGTCACTTAGGGACATTTGGAGCCATGTTATGGATACAGGCGTGTATTCAATATAGATGTTTCCTTTTAAATTCTAGATTAGATTCAATGCTGTATAAATAACGCTTAATCTGGAAATTAGACCTGACTATAAAGGAACTAAGGGGATTTCTGAATGAAGTATAGTGTTTTTGTTTGATTTTGCTGTCTGTACAGCTGTAGGGAAAGTGAGGTATCTAGTATGGTGGATATGTTTGATTTTCTGCCATTATCTTCTTACTAGATTAGAGCACTAACCTTTCGGTAGCCTTGCCTGAGGTAATACGATGATAGCAATCAGATTCAGAGAGATCAGTTGTCAAAAACCAAACTTTATCACAGGCCCTCGATGAAACACAGAAACTGATTTTTACTAAACTAAGTTTATTTTTCTCTGTAGGAATTACACAGTGATGGATTGTGGCATGACGTTATGAGCATGGACTCACTTCTCATTTGAGATGACATTCCGGTGACATCTTTGTGCCAGTGGATGTCCCTACGAGACCTTCTCAGGAGCGGCCTCTCCGGTAGAGAGTGCTGGGGACATGCCATGCCACTCTGCAGTTAAAATTCAGCATCTTTCACTTTAAGACTATGTGAATGCCCCACAGGCATTATAACATAACATTGATTTGTGTGTATTTAGCAGGTACTATAGTGGATAGTGGACCATAAGATTAAGTAAATAATAAAATAAGGCACGCTCGTGAAATGGCGTTGAAAAAAATCCTACCTGTCAACAAGACCCATTGTAAGCTCGGGTTTTAGCCAATTCGGATGTCTCTGACATTCTGAAATGAACACAGTGCTAATTGAGTTCACAGGAAACTGGGCAGAGAACGCTTTAAGTGACTGCAGAAAGTCTGGTCTCCCTGTACAAAAAGACTCAGTGCAGTCTCCTAATCTCTGTTTGAATTGGATTTATCTAAGGGTGGGTAAAACTAACATACAGTATATTATGTAAGCTGATGATGGATAAGTGCATCAGTTTATGCGGTGCTGTTATCGTGTCAGATTTACCTAATAAAAAAATTATAAATAAATAAATAAATCTTCAAGATTGCCCAGAATAGACTCAAAACCAGATCTGATTTAGGCATTAATGAAGACAGTTACACTAGTAATATCAGTTTGTGAATACATGCACCATTTTAATTTTAATGTTCCATTTATCAAAATATCCCCATACAGTAATAGGTTATGAAATAATTTGCTTCTAAATGACAACACTAGCATGTTAATATCTGCATACAATTTCATCTCGTTTTAACCTTCCATTTCGGAACGAAACTCCAGAAGGTCACGCTCCACCCATTATCCTTCCCTTATACTAAAATCTCTAATGACTAAAAATAAATGCTTAGAAGTCCAAACCCTCTGCCCATTACCATGTTTTATGAATGCTAAATGAGCACCTGTGAAGCGGGGTTGCATTAGAATTCCAGACATTCTTACAGATGCTTAATTACTCTTGAGTCATGTGCTGCCGTTGCATAGGAATAAAACGTGAAGCTAACATTTCCATTTTACTACTCTCATTCTAGAATTTTCCATTTGACATTTTTGCTGCAATAGCTTTAGAAAAGCATATGAGAAAAAATTAACTGCCATATTAATCCTTTGTCAGGCATGTACATATGGCCTTAGTGTGCAGTAATTATTTGCTTGGGCATTATTTGCTTAAGTCTTGAAAATCTCTCCAAAGCTTATTATTATTATTATACTTCTAAACGTGTCTCCAACAACTTTGAAGCTACACTTGCTTAACTTAGTCAATATAATCGATACAATCTGCTTAATCGAGTTTTACAATGCCTAGGTATTTAATTTTTTTTTTTTTAAACCTACTGGCCTACAGGGAACCCCGGGCTTTAAACTCACTTCTCTACAATCTTTTGCCATGGTAACGGACCCTGGAGCTGAGTTGGGACGAAATGCTGCGAGTGCCAAGGGAGCAAGCCGCTGCACCGGAAAGCCCGAGGGGCAACGTATCCTGACTTTTCATTGTTTTACCAATTGTTGTATTGAGCGGCCCCCGCCGCGGCTACTCGGGAAATGGGTGAGCAGCTGTTGTCACCCCGGCGTCCCTGGCGAATGCTGTTTGAAGCAGCACATTGTAATCTATTATCTGGACATTCAGGGGTGGATAAGACACTTGAACGATTTTACTGGCTGAGTATCCGGAACAATGGCCGCCAGTTGTTCCCAAGGCAACATTGTGCCCATTACCTATGATAAATATCCCCTTCGAGAGAATTAGCGTGGTTAGCGTGGTTTTTGGTTGGCCCTTTCGATTTTGAGAGGGCATTGGTATGTGTTAGTCGTAGTAGATTACGTGACCCAAAATCCAGAAGGCAATTGTTGTGGTTCCCTGATCCGCCTTGCCCTCAATCCCGACCAACCCCTGCCACTGAGAAGCATCCCCACAACATGGTTGTACCATCACCATGCTTTGCTGTGGGGATGGTGTTCTCAGGGTAATGAGCAGTGTGGGTTTGCACCACACATAGTGTTTTTCCAAAAATGTTCAATCTTGGTCTCATCAGACCAGAGAACCTTTTTTCCACATGTATGCTGTCTCCCACACAAACTCCACGGGATTTTTTATGAGATTTTTTTTTTTAATCGCCACGCATCCATGAAGCCCAGCTTTGAAGAGCTCCGGGGTTAAAGATTTACCACAGACGGTTTCTCCCATCTCAGCTGCTCTCCAGCTCCTACATAGTTACCATTGGCCTCCTGGTTGCTTCTCTGACTAATGCCCTCCTTATCCCGTCACCCGAGTTTTGTTGGACAGACTTTTCTAGGCAAGGTCACGGTTGTGCCATATTCTTTCCATTTTTTAAAATTTTAAAGATTTAACTGTGCTCCGCTTTAATGTTCAAAGTTTGGGATATTTTTTATAACCCAACCCCCACCAAGGTGCTCCAGAACTTTACTCCAGTCTTATTTTGATAGCTCCTTGGTCTTCATGATGCCGTTTGTTTAAATGTGCTCTCTAACAAACTCTGGGACCTCCCAGAATCAAGTGTATTTATTTATTTATTTATTCATGTCACACTTAAATTGCACATAGGTGGACTAATTATGTGACTTCTGAAGGCAACAGGTTGCACCAGAGCTTATTTAGGGGTTTCACAGCAACAGGGGGAAATACCTGTGTACCTTCAATGTCTCATGTATGTTGTGTAAAACAAATGGTAAAAATCCCAATTAAATTCCAAATTGTACAAAATGTGGAAACGTCCCAGGTGTGTGAATACTTATGTACATA
>JAOVYW010002432.1:0-15083 GCA_025775045.1 Hiodon tergisus
GCCCAGGTCTAGACTAACAAACAGGATCCTCCCACCCCCTCACCCCCGCCCGCCTGGTTCCTTCTTGTGCCATTGCTCACCGCTCTTTCACATGGACTTTTGTTAGCAAGGCTCCCATTGTGATGTTCCGAATGCTTTTAGACTCCATAGGCAGCCTGGGAAATCATATCTCAAACTTTAGACACAGGAATTGAATTTCTTTCATGCCAGAAACTAGATTAGACGGAATATGACTAGGACAGCGTTATTTAGTGAACTTTTCAGAGGGTAAAATGTCTAGTTCTCATCAGCTTTGAACTCCCAGAATATATATATTTTTTTTAAACTGGCAGATTGGGCATCATATTGCAGTTAGAGAAAGTGTTTGCCATAGGGTTTTTTGTGCCCATAAGCAGTTCTGCAATCCCATTAACCTCTGTATTAGACCCTAGTAAGCCTGTCCAATGACAGACTGTTGGAATGGAAATGGTGCAACACCAGAACAGTTAAAATGACATATGTCTAGCTTAGGTTGCAGACTGCTTATAGCCATTATCTTTACCTGAAACAGCAATAGTGACGGTCACCATGGCAGCTGCGATATTCCTCTCTTTATTCTAAACTCATGCCTCACACCAACGTATGCAGACACATGGCAATAAAGAATAATTTTAAAAGTCTCAATGTTGACAGAATTTCCTCCTCAGCGAAATTCTGGGTAGTTTCCTGGTGCTATTGACAAAGGCTTTCACGTGTCTGTAAAAATCCACTGTGTTTATCAGCGAGATTAACCGATTAGTTTACCGGCTGCATGGAACTAAGTGCCTTATCGAAACCAGCAGAATTTAATTATTGAAGTCCATGTGACAGCAATATTCTCTGAGTATCAGCTGGAAAGCCACTCAGTCACAAATGATGGTTACATTATATAACCCCATTGAAAACCTCAGTTAGTTATCAGGTTTCATTATGAATCTCTTACAAAAAACAATTATTCGGAATTAATTTGGCCACGGTTACGATGCCCAAATGACCAAGAATAAACTGTATATACTGAAGGAGGAATAGGAGGTTAAAAAAAATATATTTTTTATTATTTTATTTTTTATAGTGAGTTGTGTGGTGAATGTGAGTGTGAGGTTAATGGTGAACTAAGTTTTAAGCTTGTAAAAATAAAAAAAGACCCAATAAACACACCACGTTTATACACGCTGGTACAGAGAATTTCAACAGCCCTGAGACAATTTATACCTTGTTCAACCATCTCACTCATGTATTCTATGGAGGATATAATTTGAAGCCAAGCCTAGTGCAGGTTTTTATTTCTTGATTGCGCCAACCTGTAAAACACATCTCAATCTTCTCTGTGTCTACAGAAGTCTGTAAGGAAAATAAGGACACTTTCATTCCAATGACATACAAATGTCCTTAGGCAGCAAACTTATCTGCATCAATTCCAATGTCACAGGGAACACCAATCAGAGAAGGACTGCAACTATAATCAACTATTTTATGATATTAATTCTTATGCGGAAAGAGCCCTGAGCTAGTGCAGATCAGACTTTCTTACAGTTCTGCCAGTGAGAAAGGTTTCAGGTTTGGGTGAGAATCAGTGAGTCAATGGTTCAGGCGTTTTTGTTCTCTGTCTGGGAGCCTACGAGAAAAACAGGGTAGGTGTGAATAAATGGCCCTAAATTGGACCCAAGGGGATTAAAGATGACATTTAGACTACTGTTCCACCTCAGCAGTGATGATCAATGTTGGGGTAGCACCCATAATTCTGAAAAAAAAGGGGGGGGGGGGGTTATATTTAAATGGATTATCATGAAGGATGAAATTAATGAAGAATGTCTCGAGCTTGTGGATAGGGACTAGAATGTTTCATGAGTGGGGTGTTACACAGGCCAAGAGAATGGAATGCTCAAGTTTCCGGGGTTGGTCACTCATTAGTGCCAGCTAAATCTGGAGTGCACCCGTTTCCTGTACACTTCTCACAATTCTTTTTGATCCTGCCTGGTTTTTTTTTTTTTGGGCAACATTAGCTTGAAGGGACTGAGACTGCCGTTAAACACCAGTGTAAAACTGTTGTTCTCACTGCCCCGTGGGTCAAAGGAAAGACGGACTGCTTGAAGGGATAATGGAAGAAGAGATGCATGTATTTATATATGAAAAAGCCATGAAATGAAAAAAATATTGGGATACTGCTGAGGAGTTTTTAATGTGGGCCATGCTGAATATATTGTAGGGGAAATTAAAATTAGGTAATGGGTGCTGAGTCGAATGAGTTTCCTTTATCGTTGCGAGCAAGTAAGGACATTGACAAGGGCAATGGAGCTGGATTATAATAATGAGCTTCTGCACTTGGCTATTTTCATTTTCATCAATTGTGATTAAGTGGCTGGGAGGAATATGCACTAATGTCAAACCAGAATTCAGATTTATTATTAGGAATGCAGCATTTATTTTAGTTTAAAACAACATATGACTATCACAACAGCAACAATGTCAGCTACAAACAAGATGCTAAATCAATGAGGCGAGCTCTCTGAGCTGGCACAGTAAAATGTCATCTTCTCAGCAGCAGCCAAAGTGAATAATAGACTGCTGTGAATGGACTGGAGACTGTTTTTTAACCTTAAGCTTCCCGGCCATGTATTCTCCACTGAATGCTAATCATTAAAACAAAACTTCCCATACACTTAAATGGTTTCTCCCCTGGAAGCCCACTCATCTGTGTTCTTTTTCCAGTGACGGGGGACACACCAGAATCTGACACAAGGCCCCTACCATGCACAGCCAAGATGGAGAGGAGCCCGACATCTTGTGTGGTTGCTGCTAAATATTTGATTATAGCTTGAGGTCCAGAATTGAGCTGACGCCCCTTGGGCTCAGCTGGCACCCCGGGGCTGGCCCTGGTTGGCTGGAGACCAACGACGTCCTGTAGGGCTCAGCTGGCACACAAGGGGTGGCCCTGGTTGGCTGTAGACCAACGACGTCCTGTAGGGCTCAGCTGGCTAGAAGAAGAGGAGAGGGAGTGGCAGACATCACCTACTGACAGAAGCCTGAGGAGCTTGTTGGATATGTTAGATTCAGGCCCACGCACACACACACACCACAGCCAGTGTCGCCGCTGCTACTCGGGTGGGAATTTCCGGAGTGAGAGATGGGGACCTGGGCTGACAGAGCTCTGTCAGAGCTCAAGGATTGATTAGCGCAGGAGAGAAGCCATTAGCTAATGGACTTTTCTCAGTGAGGTCATTACTTCGACTCAGCGTCTTTCTCAGCCTCTCCCTGACTAGGACGCTTCTATTCCTCCTGATGGAGCGCCGATAACTCCTCCTTGCTGTCAATGGTCATTTGGTGTGAAGTTCATTCTGTCGGGATGTGACCATAGTGGAAAATTGTCCTAGATTTTTTGTCCACTGAGTGCCAACTAACCGTTGCTGAAGAATGAAGAGATTTAAAGAGCTAAGATTAAGGCTGACGTCACCCTTAGGGTCTCATTAATAATAAACCCACACTATTACAAATATGTGTTAGTGGAAAATTTTACAGCGTATAATGGGAGCATGAACCTGTATAAACAAGCGTCAAAGATGTGAAACCAGTATACTGACGTGTGCTGCAAGTTAATAAAGATTGCAGTTATATAGAACATCATACACCTTTAAAGTGCGTGCTGATTAAGTATGGAAATCTCCCATTAACTGGCAGATATGTTTCATTGGATGCTGCTGTCGAACATCACACATCATATTGCAGAATGCTGTCACGTTGGACTTGGATGTGTATTTTCCACAGTCAGCACTAGAGGGCGAATTAGAGGGTGAGTATGTGCAGACCCTCTGTCTAGTCTCTATACATCGGATGCCACCACAACGTCCCAACACACTCCCACATCTCACAATTCTCTCTGGTTTTCTGTTGGACTGTAACATGTAGTCTTTAGGGGACGTAAAAAAGTGGCTATCAAAATATTCTCCCCCTTGGACTTTTCTACATTTTATTGTGATACATTGATTTATGTAGTTTTTTTTCCCTTCTCCTGATATACACAGAAATAACTCCATGAAGTCAAAGTGAACTAAAATGAATTACAAACATAAATAATAATCGATGGCATGGGTATTCACTCGCTTTGCTATGATGAACTGAAATAAGCTCAGGTGCAACCCTGTTGTCCTCAGACGTCACACAGTAAGTTGAAAACTACTTCATGAAGGAAAAGGAGCAGTCAAAGCAAACAGCTAATCTGGAATAAGGGTTTTAAAAAAACACAATTTAGGGGAAAGATATAAGAACATTCCCAAGGCACTGAACGTCCCCCCGGAACACAGTAAATTCCATTACGACGAAATGGCACAACTGTAAACCTGTCTCGACCAGGACAACCTCAAAAACTGGGTATATGAGGGATAAGAGCACTAGTCAAGGAGGCCACCAAGAGACCTATGGCAACTCTTAATGATATAACGTGATATAATGTGATAACAATGGCCCCAATGCTTCACAAATCTGGGATTCATGGGAGAGTTTCAAAAAGAAAGCCGTTGCGGAAAAACTCAAACAAAATCTTGGCTAGAGATTGCCAGAAGCCATTTGGTAGGCTCTCAAACCGAGAGAAGATTTGCTGGTCTGATAAGACCAAAGTAGAGCTTCAATGGTAAGCCCTATGTTTGCCGCAAACCTAACTCCGCACATGCCAGAGAACAACATCCCTACCGTGAAGCGTGGTGGTGGGATGGTTATCTGCATCAGGGCCTGGAAAGCATGTGAAGTTCGAGGGCAAATTGGATACAGGGGAAATCTGCTGCAATCTGCAAGGATACTGGGGCTTGGGAGAAGATTAATCTTCCAGCAGGCCAATGACCCCTAAACATTCAGACAAAGCTATACTGGAGCGGCTTAAAAACCAAAAAGTAAATGTCCTGAAGTGGCTCTCATGGCCGGGACCTCACTCCAATTGAGAATATGCGCAAAAAGTTTAAAAAATTCATTCAGCTTGACGGAGCTTGAGCAAAAATTGCAGTGTCCGGGAGGCAAAGCTAGTAGTAAATGTTAGCAAATGGAATGCTAAATTTGCCTGAAACAAATATTGACAAAAAGAAGTGAATACTTATGCAGTCATTTTTTGATTTTGATTCCATATTGTAACACAATAACAAGTTGAAAAGTACAAGAGAGTGAATACTTTTGATTGCCACTGTAGGTCAGAACTCACAAAATTGAATATGTGAGCAGACGGTAGTATTTCACGGATAACTGATTCATCACTGGAGTCCTAAGGTCTTTGTGGTGACTTGGGACTGAGTTTATTTTCTGTAAAAACTCTGAGAAATTGTTTCCGAGGTGTTTCCCAACCTGTCATTGCTCTAACTTCCCTTGAGAGGTCCATTGGGCTATTTGTGCTGGTACATTTAATCTATCGTGATTCTCAGCAAACTCCCAGAGAAAGATAGCAGACATAAAGCCCTGATTAACCACACAGCAAAAAAGGTCAACTGAGGTGGCTGGATGAACAAATGCTTTCAGATTGACCAGATTTGCAGTATCCGACAAAACCCTTTAACCCCGGGCAGTGTAGGGGTGACATGGACTGTGTGAGGGAGGACCGAGGGTCGGCCAACCCAGACAGTGGTGTCTTGGTGACAGAACAAACACGACCTTTCAACCTTTATTCTGAGCCCTTAGACAGAACACCCTTGCTTCACTGCGAGTCTTTGTTGTGCCTCGACTTGACTAGTTCTGGTCAGCCTTGAATGGGGATGTGGGAACTACAGAAAACATGGGTTTTCATGTTACAGGCTTCTCATTTACTCACAAGTTAAACATATTTGATTATGATTTCAAACATGTCTTCTTTAAAACAACACTTTCATCAATACTGTTGAATTGATTTGTTTCCAGAACTAAACTGTGTTACATTATATACAGTAGTGTACAAAAGTATTAGGCACCCTAGCTTTTAAAAATAAATGTAGTCTTTGACTAGTTTATATTCTTCTGCATTAGTGAGTCAGTAGAGAGCATTTTTTAGATATCCAAACATGAATTTTCCAAAAGGAGAACAAGGGGTTCTTACCTGGACAGACAGAAGCGAGTGGCAAGTTCTCCAAGATGCTTGGAACAATCCACCTGCCAATTTTCTTATAAAACACAGTGTACCTAATAGAACTGATCCAGTTTTAAAGGCAAAGGGCAGTCACACCAATTGTAATGTAATGTTTTTACTGTTTGCTGCCGTTATATAGCATATTTTTTATATATAGAATTTTTTATATATATTCATTTTGAAAGCATCTTCGCTTTATGTTCCTAAGACTGCACATGTACATACTGTACTGTACATATAATGTTTGTCTAATGTGTGGAGTCAAATAATTTAATATTTGTTCCAGGGATTTTGAGCCAATACTGTACTGAGGTAAGTCTATTAATTTAAGTATCACGTTGCCCTCTGCTGGACAAAAACGAAATATTCAGCAGGTAAATTCCGTTTTGGGGGTGATTAATTCATGTACAGAAACGCGGATGACCCACTGGTGTCCTGGTGCAGATGCAAAAACCTGGGACTTAACCAATTTAAAACAGTAAAAATGGTAGTAGTAAAAAAACCTGCATCGTCTTTACCCCTTATGTAACGTATGGTTTATAAGTCTGCAAAGTCGGACCATTCAGACTCCTCGGGATAATACTATCCAATGACCTTAAGTGGTATGACTAAGAAGCCACACAAACAGATGCACTTCCTGTGCCAGTTGAAAAAAACATGAACCTCTCCCAAACAATGCAGGTAAAATTCAACATAGAGGTGTATTCTCACCTACTCTATCGCTGTTTGGTTTTGGTCTTCGTTCGTCTTCCCATTGTTACATTGTTACACTGTCACATTGTTTGGACTGCAGAGAGGATCATCGGTTGGCATCAACCCTCCATCCAGTACCTGCACGATTCCAGGGAAAGGAAGCATGCAGTTAAATTCGACCCATC
Source organism: Hiodon tergisus (assembly GCA_025775045.1). Classification (NCBI taxonomy): domain Eukaryota; kingdom Metazoa; phylum Chordata; class Actinopteri; order Hiodontiformes; family Hiodontidae; genus Hiodon; species Hiodon tergisus. Next base: position 6,970 of record JAOVYW010002432.1, read on the forward strand.
ACTACTTATTCCTAAAACTCCCCTCTGGCAAATGATTCAGTCAGATTAAAATCTAAAACCAATTAAATGTACCAGCACAAATGGCCTAGCAAACCTCACTCGAGAGTGAGTGAGAGTAATGAAACCACTGACCGGTTGGGAAACATCTGGGATGGTCCTTATCAACAGATCATCTGGTTTATAGTCACTATAACCCCACCCATCTCCCTTAAATTGTGATTATCTTTGCCCCCTACACTGCTCTCATGTCAGCTCTCTAATATTATAACCAGTGGTGTAGTGGTAAAAAAAAAAGTAAAGGAGCGGTCCCAATGCGAATCAATTGAATAGTTAACGAGGTATTAACAGTTACGCCCACTTTCCATTTAACGCGATTTAATCGGGGTTTTTTTTTAAAGTAATTAATATAATATATAACATATATTTTACTTAGCAAATTTCTGTAAAAACCCCCCTCACAACGAGAACTAGCCATCTTCTTTTTAGGGAATCTTTAAAAAAGGTTTTAGGTTCAGGACATCCAAATTTGTCAGATTAAAACAACCTCCTTTTCTGTTTGGTTGTCAGCAACATCACTTTCAAAAGTGATTTAAATAAAATAAAAACTGGAACGAAAGCATATTTTAATGGCATAATAATGGACCAATCGAAAGCAGCAACTGTGCTGCTTATTGTGGTGACATCGTTTTTCAGATTACTTGATATTTTAGACGACAGCTTTATTAAACGTATAGTTATCTAGCTGTCTGTCGCAAATTCGCGACTTCAACAGTGCAAACTAACTATATTTTCGTCTCTCAGGCAGGAATAAATCAGGTGACCAGCCAGCGCCCCCTAGCTGCTGCTTTTAAGCAAAAGCATGCAATAAATCACATGTCAGTTTAAAACCAGAAAACATTCCTCTTTCTCTTTAGCTATGGCCCCTCAAGGCTGTGCACCAGAAGAGACAACTGCTCTGACGAGACTCAAACTTCTTGGCCTTCAACAAATGCAAAACCCAGGTCGGGCCATTTTGTAAGCAATGTTCTATTGCAATGCAGCGATCTGGGTGACTCCACGCAAGTTCACTAGGTTCTATCACTTAAACATTGTGGATTCTCAGAGCCCTGGGTTTGGATCCAGAGTATTAGAAACAGCCGTGGAGGTTGGGCCTTCCACTACTACCTAGTCTAGGTGAGAACGCTTGCCTGGGCTCTTTGCTGCATGTGGTTTGGCACTCAGCCTGTTGGAGCCTTACAGTGGTCCTCATGACAGATGGACGATCATATCTTTCTGGTCGCTCTTTCCTGGTTTCCTGGAGAGATGCTGTCTCTTCCCCGCACTCTCAACTGGAGTCCCTCAGGGTTAAGTTCTGGGCCCCCTTCTCTTCTCTTTACACATTAAATCTCTAGGCAAATTAATCTCTGCTCATCGGTTTTCATATTACTGTTATGCTGACGACACTCAACTTTTTCTCTCATTCCCTCCCTCACAGATCTCTGTGATTCTTCCCCAAATCTCCGCCTGCCTCCGTGATGTATCCAAGTGGATGTCTGATCACCACCTCAAGCTCAACGTGGCCAAAACGGATCTGCTGTACCTCCCTGCTAAGCACACTCCTTTCCCATGATCTCTGTATCACAGTGGAAGGCACAACAGTCTCGTCAAGAAGCACAGTCAAGGACCACGTTGCTTCAGTGCTTCGATCCTGCAGATTCATTCTCAGCAACATCAGGAGGATCTTTCTTAACCGAACAATCCGCACAGCTCCTGGTCCAGGCACTGGTGACATCACTCCTGGATTAATACAATTCTCTTTTGGCTGGCCTGCCAGCTTCATCGATCAGAATACTGCTGCTTGGGTGGACTTCAATCCGAGGAAGTTCACTCATGCCACCCCCCTCCTCATCAAACTCCGCTGGCTCCCTGTTGCTGCTCGGATCCATCACAAGATCCTCACCCTCACTCACCAAGCTACCTCTGGCTCTGCTCCTGGCTACCTCCACACGCTAATCTCAGCGTACAACCCCACCACATCCTTGCGGTCCTCCACTGCCAGGCACCTAGTGGTCCCTCCCCTATGGATGCAAACATCGTCTGGCCGACTCTTCTCAGTTCTTGCACCGACATGGTGGAACGCCATTCCTCAGGACATCAGACAATGTGAGGTCTACACCATCTTCAAGAGGAAACGTACCTCTTCAGTCAATACCTCACGCCTCAGTCCTGAAAACCCCACCCCTCCCCTCCCCCTAGGGAATGTTTGGATGCTCATGTATTATTGATGCTTAGAATACCTTTGTTGTTTACTTATTTTGATGCTTAGGCATAGCGTATGACCGGTAGATTTTATGTTGCTTAAACATGTTTATTGATGTTATCTCTTTGCAGCTTTAGTCTTATACCTGCTCTAAGTTATTGTCAATATAGCAAGATATTTCAGTTTTGTATTGCACTTGAACCCTAAAACTACAAACTTTTATAGTTTTACCAGGTTGTCTGTATTGAATTCATCTACCACTACCCAAAGAACTTATGCCGTGACCAAAATGTACCCGATATATAAGTGAATACAATTATTAATTGTAATTATGAATGTATTGGTAACTTAATTTTAAAACATGAGACCGATAATTAATATGAGACTGGTTTGATTAAGCTCCATTGCCCCAACAACATAGCAGAAATTAAATCATTCTGTACAACCAAACACCATTATACATGAGAGTAAAAGTGAAAGTAAAAGTAAAAGTGTATTTTTTTAAAACATTACAAATCGAAAGAATCATTACTAGTGTGGTACGATGTTTTGACCTTGGTTGTGATCTTGTCAGTTCTGATGCTGTGTGGGTCCGGGCCAGGAAGACATGATACCTGCAGAACAGACCAGTGCTTTTGTCAGTCAGTCTCCTGGATGGGTCATGTTTCCCGCCAGTTTGTTTCAAAGTTACTTGATTGCAAGTTAACACAGCCTAGAGGGATGTTAGATTGTTCTCAGTCGCATAATGGCTTACCTCTTGATATGCTCTTTGATGGCATGTGTGATTATAGCTCACCTATAGAAATAGAAATTCTATATTTTATTGCACAAATGTAATACAAGTTTGGAACATGTCTTCTGCTGACACCAATAACTTTGTGGCGTGTGCACCAGAATGTAATTGGTGCATTCTTGTATAAATCAAGATTAATTCAGTCAATCTAGGTACCATATGTATCAGTATATTGTATTGTCAGTTACATTACTGGTCAACCGGTAAATCGTTGAATGGTATTTTCATGTGTAAACGACCCTATTTAACCAACGGGGCTTCCACTCGTCCTAGCCATTAATCAAACACCAGTTATCAAAACAGGCGAGAGGCGATTAGCTCGCTGAGCCAAAACCCGGTGGATGCGGTTGTCTCATTCGCTTGTGTTCGACTCTAGAAAGTGATGTCACCATTAGTTGAATGCACGTTCACAACAAGCCCTGCTGGTACTGAATTTCTCCTTAATTGTAATTTTAATATTAACAAGCTTCCCATAAAACTTTCAAATTTTTTATAAACAGGCACTGTTATCGTGAATGATTGTATACAAACACAATTTCTCCCCTCACAAATGCTTAATCTGGAATAATAAATACATTATACACCAAAATAAATCTCTAGGTTTAGCAAAATATTTTGTTGGTTTCACAACTTTTGAATAGTAATGGTCATTTACTTACTTATTCAGAATTTTTAGGAAAATTTTAATTTTATAAACCTGTCAAGGAGTATATGATGGTAATCAATGCCATTCACTTAGAACTTATGAGATTGCTAGGAAATAATATAGATGAAAAGACAAACTTAGATCTTAGATGTTTTATTTTTTTATGATAATACTGGTGAATTCAAAATTTGGTATATTTATATATTATAATTTACTCATTATATATGAAAAATTCTTTATCCACAAATGTAAATGGGGAGGGAAAAAACCTAATTTTACTCATTTAAAAATAGAAATAGGTCACTACTTGCATACGTTAAAAGAAACAAGAAATAACAAAGCGAAAAAAACGAACTTATTTTAAAGCCTTAAATCTATTCTGCGAATACTTTGTAACTCTTTGTACTTATTTTTAGACATGTGAATTTCTAACTGCTTTCTCAAGCTACCGTCATTCACTGGGGGTGAAATACTCACATTCGGTTCTTGTGGCGCGTCGTGCGTCTTCCCGCTTCAGAATGGGGCCAGTAAAACCAGACCTACACTGTTACAAACGTGTTTACGGATAATTCCAGTACCAATTAAACTTACCATGATTGCACTGTAGCTCCGATACCCTCACCCAGAAGGACAAGATTTCCCGGAGAAGTTAAACAAAGAACGTTATAAAACAAGAGGACCGTCGATTTATCAATTTTAAAAAAATTTAAATTAATATTAATTTGATAATAAATTATAATATAATTTTATATATTTTTAAATTGTATTTATAATTTTTACAAATTATTTGTATTTTTGTGTAGGGACTTGTGAGTGTTAAGTAGATTCTTATCTGTCATGTTAAAATAAAAAAATTCAAATTTAGTCAATTATTGCAAAAAAATAAAAAATAATAAAAAAAATAAATAATTATTTTTAGTAATTATTTTTTAGTAGTTAAATTTTAGTGTAAGAACATAGTCTAATTAGACAGATAATATAGGTTTAAAATTAGGATAGGGTTGAAAATCACCGATTTCAAAATGAATCTTACATTCTTTAAAGGATCTAACCATCGGAAGGAGACCATGAAAGGCAGTTAATTTATATCGACCCTCTACTAAAAAACCTATTCCTATTTGAGTTTTATCCCATTGAGCTGTTAGTTGAATCAAACTATTAACGGGGATACCATTTTTTATGATAATTTTGATCATTTAAAAAAAGAATTACCGTAAATATACCGAATCGGTTCTAGTATAGTTTTTAATTTCAGCATGTCTCCTCTTGTTTTAAACCTGAAAGAAGATAAATGGGACAAAGTTATCAACCTGAAAGAATTTAAAAGGGAAATGGTTTAAAATTAAGTCGCCGTTTGAAACCTATAACGTCATCAATCAGTTTGAAACGTACAGTTTACGGGCCTACATTTTTATAAACCGCGACGATATTCATACCATTAAACAAACAAACAAAAATCACTTACAGTGCTGATAGATTATATCTTTATGTTTGAAATTGATTTAACACCCAGTTCAAAACCGCTTTCGTCAACACAATACATTAATTGCAGTCTTCAGAGATAGGCACTTACGTTCTTTGAAGTTGTAGAACTCTAAAGAAACTTCAATTTCACTTGCTTTTAAACACACTCATAACAAATCACTGCTAAGAGGCGGCGACAAAGAATATTTATTTTAACCAATTAAACCAGACCTGGTACCAAATACAGGAAGCATGTGTTCCAGCGAAAGTAAACGCACGAGAGCAAACAGATGACTTTAAACCTGTTCTCGCTTCAAATTTCTAACTGTTCGTAAAACATGACTGACAGTTTATTTTTTTATATATCAAAAGGGCACACTAAAATAATATTAAGAGGTACAATTAAATATAAAACAACGCAATGTGAAAAATTGTGGAAACATGGAAAATGGTAATTAATTTATTAAATATTTATTTTCGATTAATGTTCACAACTTAACCATTAGAAAATCAAGGCTTCACAAGGAAATATCCTCATTCAGGGCAAAATAATACGAAAAGTTCCAAAGTGTAGATGGGGGACCGTGAAATCGGTTTGGAAAGTCACAAAACGTTGTTAATGCTAATTCGCCTCTGGAAAAGTACCACATAGATGTTAAGGTAAAATGTGGAATCGCGCTGGGTAACACTTATTACTCTTTTACAAGCATTAGTCAACATCTTTAAGAGAACTACGAAGGAGTTTCAAGGAAAAATAAAGTCAAGGTTGGCAGATTGTGCAATCCGTATTTTTTAACATTGTTTTCATAACTATTGCATTGATTGTAATGCAATGTCAAAATGTAGTTTTTTCACCAGTTGTTTTTGCCAGACACGAATTATCAGGTGCAAAACCAAATTCAGCTATATTTGACAAATGTAGCAGGCCATAGAGAGGTCGTGAAAGTACGTGTAGTGGTGGGTTTTGACACCAAAGTGGAAATTCGTTCTCGGTCTGCTTCCTCATATTCTCACCTTCGGGTATCATAAAATTCTGTTCGCCAGGTTAGATGACCGTGCGACACACTCTTAACTTTTTTGTTTATATATATTATTTGACATTTTGACGGAATTAGTGCGCTTTACAGATACTTAAAAAAAAATAATCCTATAAAAACAAGATGTGTATAAAATAATCGTATTATATGAAAAGCATTTTTATTAACACATCTTAATCAGGTAGTAAACATCTTGCCATAGGTGAAAAGCCATTCTGTGAGATTAGACACTTACGAACCGGATATCTATGTAGGATGTTTAACTGTTCATTCTGCGTCGTGTTTAAACGACTTTGTTTAAAAAAAATGTTTTTTATGTCATAGATATTAGGGCAAAATGCGAATCGCGCAGGAAGATCACACTTTGATTGGCAGATTGTGCAATCCGTACATCTTAACATTGTTAACACCTTGACATTACTTTACAGATACTTTGTTAAAAAAAAATATATATATACATTATTAATAATTAATAATTTCTTGTTTTTAAAATAGTATAATAACTAATAATAATATTATTATTATATAAAATATATATTTTTAAATAGTATAATAAAAACTCAAGTCTTCTAACTCGCAGTATCTGATATTTCATCACCTATCTGAAAGAATAATAACCGCAATGAATCCTAAGGGAGGGAATGAGAGAGAAATAAAATGATTATCTTGAAACTATTGATACGTCTTACGCCTTACATTCCAGAGGTTCTCAAACCTTAGAGACTGCCAAGTGGGTCAAACTAAGTACATTTTATGGTTAATGTTAATGTTGCATGTGAAAAAGGGTCCTACATGGTGAACTACATGCTGGGCCAAGATTGTGGTGGTATATAATTAAATGTAAAGGTAATAAAATGTTCCCCTTTTGTTGCCTTAAGACCTGAAATGAAAACACATAAAATTTGACTAGTAACCCCCAATGAAAACTAAAACCAAGAAACTGAAGAGAGAACTTTGGTGGAGCCTGGAATGCAATGAAAAGGCCATTGACAGGAATTTACTTAGCTACTCTAACCTGTCAATCCACTTGTCCTGTCTTCTCTGTGTTTCAGAATGGCGCACGTGTTACCACCCCAATAATATCCAGAATTTCCTGGAAAAGAGTCCAACCCACTGGAGACAAATAGGCCTTGTTAAGGGTTAACCCTCACCATCAAGCCTAACCCCTGTATTTTGATTATTAAAAACCTGTCACACGCAGAAGTCAATACACCTTGGTTCTTATACTTATAAAGATTTGAGAGAAGGACGTGTCTCTCTTTCTGTCAGTGATGAACCCCTTGTCTTTGGCTGAGTAGCCAACAACATGTAAAAGAAGTCAATTTAGACTGGAAGAGCCTAATGGCAACAGGATTCATATCGACAAGCTGAGTTGAATTAGTACAAAAATAATTTTTTTTTTTTTTAACTACACATGGAGAAGGTAACATTTTTATTGACTATTCCTAAAATATTTCCAAAAACAAATTCTTGCTTTGTGGTAAGAAGGTGGGAAAAGTTCGCTACGTATTACCTCTAGTATATTTTATTATTCAATCACTGTATTTTAAGTCTAACAGGGTAAATATATACTGGGACATGCTTTTACACATTTTAAAAATCTTTCGGATAGTTCTAGTCCAGTTTTTCAGGATATTCCTCATAGCAACAATTAAAATCTGTTTTAAGAATGCATGGTGCCACCTGCTGGTAATTTAATTGCACAAAATCTGGGTTGTCAAATTTAGAGTTGGCTGGTTTCGAGCTGCCTCACAGTTAACAACAATTATATACCGGGTGGCTGCTAAGAGTTTTGGGCCCCATGAATAGATCTGGAATCTGACCTCAGTGAGCATTCTAGATTCTAATGTGACATTGGTGATCTCACCGCTTCTAGCATGGGAGACTCAAGTTGAATATCCATTGTGGTTGGAAAGCTACCCCAGAACCCCCCCC
>JAOVYW010002434.1:0-15082 GCA_025775045.1 Hiodon tergisus
CTTGAAAGATGTAAGAGATTGGATGTCCTCTAATTTCCTATTGTTGAATTCTGACAAAACAGAAATGATCATCCTTGAACAAAAAGGCCATCATACAAGGCTCAATGATTATGTGCTGGACTTGGATGGAAAGATTATAGAACAGAATGTATTGGTTGAAGATCTTGGAGTTACAATTTATCCAGAGCTTTCTTTTGACAGTCATATCCGAAGATATTGCCCGAATAGCGTTCTACCACCTGAGAAACATTGCCAAGATTAGACATCTTTTAGGTGATCAGGGTGCAGATAAATTTTGTTTCTTCTAGACTTGTTTATTGCAATGCTATATTATCAGGTGGCTCAAATACAATGCATTACAAGTTGTTCAGAATGCAGCTGCTTGGATCCTAACTAGACCTAAGAAATATGATCACATCCCACCAGTGTTGGCTTCATTACATTGGCTGCCAATAAGGCACCGGGTTGATTTTAAGTTACTTTTGTTAACTTTTAAGGCTGTAAATGGGCTAGCTCCCTCGGATCTAACAGATATTACAGTCCTGTATGGCCCATCTAGATTACTTCGCTCACAAGAGGCTGGGAATCAATATACACCAAGAATAACCAAATCAAAATCTGGAGGAAGAGCATTTGCATTTAGAGCTCCAAAATTATGGAATAGCCTCCCAAAATTTGTGCGGGAATCAGACACATTCTCTATATTTAAAGCGAGATTAAAGACTAAAGGACTCCAAGGGACTATGGCTATTAGAAATTTTTGGTGATAAGAACCATTCCTGTTGTCGCACCATCATTGGTGGTTCCCCTCTATTTGGCTGGGTTCTGCTTTTGGTGGGGCTGGATGGGTTTGGACCACCTTGATGGCCATGTGTCGTTCCCGGCATTCACCCTCTTTGTATGATGCCATAGTGTTGGAAAAATAATAGTTAAACCTAATGTCTGTTGCTAAGTGCTAAAATATGATTATGTTTATGCTATATGATTATGCTTAAATACTATTAAGCAATTGCAAATGGTAAAGTAATGTTGTGTACAAGCACTAACCCCTGCAACAAGAAGATAATTATTAGGGTATGTACATGTGTGAAAAATATTCAAGCTATCTTGCAAAACAAGAAGAAAGAAATAGGGAGTATTCGAAAACCAGCTCCTTGTATGATAAGCAGGAAACATAATGTGTCCTTGAGCAGGAACAGGTGGTCCCGGTTGATATACTTTAACAATGATTTATGTGTTTTTATGTGTGTAATCCAAAAACTTAAATTGGACTGCAGAGCAGAGCTCATCAGTCGATGCTGTACTCAGCGAAGTGCATGTATCGGCTCCTTGCAAGTAAAAACTCTTACAACCAGACTCCAACGACGTCATCCTTGACAAAAGAAAATATTTCTAACAGCTTGGTCCGTCGAGCCGGAGCCCAATATCCCTCCTCCGGACAGGATTGGACCTGAAAGTGTGCACAGGGGAGTCTGGGACTAGTGAAAAGAAAAAGTCCTCCAGTTAACCATTACTGCAAGAGGCCAGGATCTGCTGGACGGAGGAGGGTGACGGGATCCAAAGAAAAGAGAAAAAGAAAAGACAGACTCATTGGATTCAAGGGAATTGTGAGTATAAAGAGGGGTCCGGGACCCTAGAATAACATTCAGGGATTGTATTAGAGTCAGGGACTCTAAGAGAATTCTTACTTTACCTAAAAGACCTAAACGTTAAGACAAAACGGTGATGATATGTTAGCAAGCTAACACAGCCATATATATATATTATTGTATGATCTGTCTAGTGACAACATAATTCAGAGAAACAAAGCAATAAACAGGGTACAAAGGTAGAAGTAATGAATGTAGTCCGTAGTCTATGTGAGAAGACTACAGGTAATAAATAACTCCGTGTGCACGTTAAATCAAATCAGGGATCCTAAGGTAGAGTCAGGGACTCGAGAGACCATGGTCTATGTGATGAAGTGTTAAAATAAGCATTGAAATTCTTGTCTGTGTATGTGTTTTGTTTTTTGTGTTTTTTGTATATGTGTGGGTGGGACGAGGGGGAAAGAATGTTAAACATTTGAATAAAGAAAAAAAATGGTCCAAAAAATATGATTTTAAGGGCAAATTGAGTGTTCCAGAATGTACTAAATAAGTGCAAAGTACAGAGAAAGATTGTGGGAAGGATGAGAAAAAAAGGAAAGAGCAGGTTATGATAAAGCTAGATTATGGCTCTGGGAAGCGAAAAGAAAGCCTAGATAGGAAGAGGTAGAGGAGGCAAACCTGGGGAAGACGTGTGCTTTGTCTGCGGTAAGCCGGGACATTGGGCACGAGACTGCAGGCACAGAAAAGGAGAAGGTGACTGGAATCAGAAGGTAGATGAAACTGCATGACTAGAAAAACAGGGACTGACAGAACAAAACGGATTTACTCTGAATTACTGATTGGTTTGAATTAAGCCTCACTATCTATGTTCTTGCAAACTTGAAGAGAATGTGTGTGTATGGGAGTCACACAGTTTCTGCACGGTGTTCCAGGGCTCTGAGAAAACAACCATCACACACAGGATTTACACCCTTGCGGGGGGACTAACTAAAATGAAAGTTGTTAATCACTACTATCATGTATGTTTCTTAGTTTTAGAAGATTATTATCTGTTCTTACAAATGCGAATCAAGTGACAAAGCCAGATTTTCCTGTGCCGGCCAGCGGAGGATGGGCTCTCCGGGTTCTTCTCTGGGTTTCTTCTTGCCAGCCTAGGGAGTTTTTCCTTGTCACTGTTGCCACTGGCATGCTCTAAAGGGGGGTCAGGCCTGGTTAATATGGTTTTGCCCTAACTGCAAAGTGTCTTTGTGACAAGCGCTTTATAAGAGAATCAATTGATTGATGTGTAACCTTCTAAAGAACATAATAATTGGTTGTAGTGTTATGGAACTCATTATGTTTGATTTTCTGTCTATTTCTTAATATACATTAATGCAATAATACAAGGCCTCATTGTTTCTAACTCTGCCGAAGAAGACTAGCAGCCTGACCATGAGCGAGCAATGGGAGTCTCAAGATAAGTTGTTCCCTTTGAACTGTTTGGATTTCTTTCGACTCCTGCCTGTCTGGCGGTTGGATCCCTATTTGGGAAGGAGGTTGAGCTGACCTCTCTCCTCCAGGAGAGGGGAGCTGTGGAAGGTTAATGAAAAGAATGTTCTGTACTTTTCCTTTGTATGATGATGTGTTCTGTATGTGTATAAGAATGGTGTGAACCCCTTGATTGGGGGCGCTCTCTCTTGCTCTCTGACTTGTGAGGAGGAGGGACCCTGTCGGCTGAGCTGTGACAGCACTTCTGTCTGCCTTGATATTTGATACTCTGTTAGCAGCATCAGATCCCATAATTTGGACACAAGAACCAGAAAAGGCCTTTGTTCAAATTAAACAACTATTAGTAAGCTCCTCAGTCCTAGGCTTACCTGATTATTCTAAAGAATTTGTCCAAACAGTAGACTGCAAAAACTGATTCATGACTTCCGTGTTGGTGCAAAACTACCGTGCAAAACTTCCAGCAGACTAGACGCGGTGGCGAGAGCCTTGCCCGCCTGTGTGCAAGCAGTAGTGGCTGTATCTATGGCAGTACAAGCTTCAGCAGCTATAGTATTATTTCATCCCTTAGTACTAAAAGTCACCCATGCGATGGCCATGATACTGCTACAGAACAAAATTTCTTACCTTTCACCGTCCAGACATCTTTCATGCATGACTATACTGCTTCGCAGTTTTTCTGCACAAGCAGCTGACTTGGTAGCATTAACTGAAGCATGTAAGATAGCAACTGGAAAAATAGCCAAGATTTATACTGACAGTCAGTACACATTTTCTACTGTACATGTGTTTGCCCAGATCCTATATTAAGTCTATTGGCAGCAATCCAGCTACCTAAAAAAGTTGCCATATGCAAATGCGCAGCACACACGAAAGGGACAGACCCGGTCTCAGTAGGAAACCGCAAGGCAGATGAGGAAGCAAAACAGCAGCACTCAGGACAGATAAGATACTGTTTTCTAAAACTCATGACGAAACAATAGATCATCAAGTCCTACAGGACATGCAAACAGCCGCTACCTTAAAAGAAAAAGAAAAATGGGCTAATAACGGAGCAGTTATAGATTCAACTGGCACGTATACATGACCACAAAGTAAGCCAATCTTTAAAACATATGGATTAACTAACTATACAAAAAATGTTCAACATATGGATTGGATTTTATTCTTGGATATTCAACCAGAATATCCATTTCAACATATATGTATGGATTTTATTGAACTAAATAAATGTGAAGGGAGAAAATACTGTTTAGTAATAATAGATATGTGTACAAAATGGATAGAAGTATTTCCATGCACCCATCCAGACGCTATTACAGTAGCCAAAGCGTATGGTATACCTGAACGAGTTTATAGAAAATATTTCTGACACATAGCTATATGTAGCTGTGACCACTCATAAAGTTTCACAAAATTTTTCAAATTGCTTAACTTGAGACCATACTGCTTCCATAGGTAAGCATTAACAATGTGCTATCTCTCTCTTTTGAGCAATCACGTGAGCCATTCTGCAGGACTGCATCACTTTCACCACAGCTACCAGTGGACCATTAGACTGAACTCCCGCCATCTGGGCCCCTACCCCTCTCCTCCGGATATTACAATGTTTTGGAACTCCTACCGGAGGGAATCACACATTATGGACATTAAATTCTTTAATTCAGCTCCTAGTGCTGGCCAGTGGCGGATGGGCTCCCCTTTAAGCCAGGTTCCTCTCAAGGTTTCTTCCTGCCAGCCTAGGGAGTTTTTCCTAGCCACTGGCATGCTTTTTGGGGCCTGTATTTTTCTGTATGTAAAGCGTTTTTGTGACTTGGAAACATGTGAAAAGCGCTTTGCAAAAATATATTTGATTGATTGATTGATAAGCGGTTTCGAAAATGGATGGATGGAATTTTTGAAACAACTAGAGAAAAGTATTTAGGCTTTCTGTTTCTTCTTGTATAGGTATATGAAAAACATTGTACTGATTTTATCATTGTTTATTTGATGGGGCGACCGCAGGGTGTCTGCCAGATGAACAATGATTCAGCATAAAATCATGTAATAAAAAGTGGTTGAAGGTACGCTTCACCTCCCTCACTGCTTTCTCTAGTGCAGTTTTGTTACCATATGGTATTTAATGTCTTTCACTCGATATTACATCATTTTTGATAAGACATAATTTAATGCTCCAGGGAGGGTAGAGGACCAATTGACTGCTGAATAAAAAATAATTTGTTTGCAAAAGATTTCTCTGATACCAACAGGAGCCACATAGAGCATCTCTGAAACCGACAAATACAACAAATAGGGAAGCACATACAATATAGAAGGAAGCACATACAACATAGAGGGAAACGCATACAAACACACGCTTACCACATAGAGGAAAGCGCATTCAACACAGAGGGAAATGCATACAAACACACGCTTACCACATAGAGGAAAGCGCATTCAACATAGAGGGAAACATACAAATGCAAACACATAACATGGCGGGAAGCACGTACAAACACTGTACTAAATGTAATTTAAAAAATCAACCGAAATTGGTAGAAAAGTGAGCTAGTGTGTTGTTGCTTTGTGCTTGCTCACTTTTCTTTTACTTTCCATTTCATGAATGATCAGTGACAGGAATCCAGGAGCGGCACACAGATCACATAAAGAGAATGAAACAAAACCGCGTAACCCTGCGTAACACGTTTTTAAGCATTACGTCTGCTTGTGACAATGCCATTGTGAAAGAATGTTATTACTGCTCTAGGGAGGGCTCCAACCAAGATTGTTGTACTATAGTTCTTAGTAGGGACTGTGACAACTCTAGAAATGTTTGTTAGGTTTGTCACTCTGTCCGAATCTTTTACACTGTCCTCTAGCATAAAAGAAAAGTCGAACTCAACACGCTCTATAACCTCGTATGGACCCTTCCAGGTAGCCATAAACTTGCTTTCTATAGTGGGCGCCAAATCTAAGACCTTGTCTCTTGGCTGAAAAAACTGCGATTGTACACGCCTCTCTGGGCCTCCTGTGCCTGCCGCTTATGATCACGTACAATGGGCATCAGAGTAGCAATGTGATCCTGCATTTGTCACACATGCTCTATTACACTAAGTAAGGGGGTTGGTTCATGTTCCCACGTATCCTTGGCAATATCTAAGAAACCACTGGGAAAAAGCTCCAGTATAAAAGCTTGAACGGAGAAAACCCAGTCAAAGCTTGTGGCACCTCACGGATAGCAAACATTAGGTAGGGCAACAAAAATCTCAGTTTTTCCCATCTTTATCTATTACTTTCCGTAACATTGATTTTAGAGTCTTGTTGAACCTCTCAACGAAACCATCACTCTGGGGATTGTAAACAGAAGTTCTTAAGTGTTTGATTTGTAACAACTTGCACAATTGGTCCTATGAAATCTATAGCTAATCTCTCAAATGGCGCCTCAATTATTAGCAGTGGCACTAAAGGACTACGGCATGCTTTAAATGGGGCTGTCTGTTGACATTCAGGGCAAGACGTTTTATTTATTTATTATCACGGTACCTGGGATCTCTTGATCATGCTCTTCCCCTAACAAAACTTTCATTAACTCAGTGTTCTCACACACATCACCAGGAAATAATTCCCCTAGCTCACTCTGTGGCTCCAAATCTGCCACGTCCTTTACATTGGGCAGTGCACATTCAACCTTTTCGTCCCATAAGTCCACGAAGTTAGGGGAATCCCGCCCTAGTATAACATGATAAGGTAAAGTTGGTACTACGCCCACTTGATAAATTACAGACCCAGCGGTAGTTTGTCGAATATAGGCAGGTATTACCATGTACACAACTAATGCTAGGTTTACGGGACTCATCCAACTTAGTATAGTCCACTAAATGGTTAGCCATTAAGGTAACCATGCTTTCAGAATCAAGTAGAGCCCTGGCCGGGTTTCCTTCCACCGTGATCTGACAGAGATATTTCATACCATACTGTACCCCCATTAAAACAGTAACATCTGTGCAAGTCATTAACGACTACTTCTGCTTCCCTTTCCCCATGTTGCATTCCATAGGCTCATCCGCTAACGGACAATTACAGGCAATATGATCTATATCCTGACATCTAGGTATTCTAAAATACGACGGTTTCACCCGGTCTGGGTTTATCAGATTTATGGTACCAGTTCCCCGGTTTTTTTCCACCATAGTCCCCAAGTCCCTTCACAGCCCTAGGCTGCTCATTGGCTCCCCATGAGTCTAGAACAGACTTACCGAACTTATTGGCACTTATTAGAGTAGTTAACCGTTGCAGTGTATCACTCTACAAGAGCAACCAGTTCCTCTGCAGTCGAGGGGTCTCCTTGTCCAACCCATTTCCGCAGTGGTGCCGGTAGACCTCTCATGAAATTATCCATTACAATCCTTTCAATGATTTCTACAGCAGTGTGGACTTCAGGTTGAAGCCATGTTTTAGCCAGGTGTATGTGATCAAACATCTGTGACTTTGTAGGTGTTTCTGATTGATATGCCCAGTCATGGAACCATTGAGCTCGGACAGCAGTGGTAACTCCAAACCGGGTCCGTATCTCTGCCTTGAGTTTCATATGGTCATTAGCTTAATTACTTTTATATCCATCACAGGATATAAATTTTTTTAACGATTACAGTTGAAAGTACACCAACATATTTCAAGAGGACCACAGGGACGTCGTTTGCGTCAATTATTTGGCTTAACCATGCTCTTCTACATTTATCGTTTGCGGTTCCTTTCAGTTGGCCTGCAGCAGTTCCCTTCCGTTTACCTGCAGCGGTTCCCCTCCATTTACCTGCTGGGATTCCCTTCCATTTACGTGCTGCGGTTCTCTTCCGTTCACCTCCTGTGGTTCTCTTCCATTTTCCTGCTGAGGCTCTCTTCCCTTTACATGCTGAGGTTCCTTTCCATTAACCTGCTGCAGATCTCTTCTGTTTACTTGTTGCAGCTCCCTTCTGTTTACATACTGTGGTTGCCTTCCCTTTACCTGCTGCAGTTCTGATAGCTCTCTGTCTGGCTCTTACTGGCTTCATATTCTGATCTTCTTTGGTAACATCGATCCAAATCTAGACTCTCTAAACCAGACTCTTTAACCCAGACTCTCTCGACCAGACTCTTTAACCCAGACTCTCTCAACCAGACCAGACTCTCTAACCCAAAACCAAACTCAGACTCTCTAACCCCGATACTTACGGTGATTCCACTGGGTTAATTTCTTATCTGACGGAATGTGGTTACTACAATAAACATGGTTTGGTGGGTAATTATATGGTGGGGCAAAAGGTTATATGACAATAAACATGGTTTGATGTGCAAATCATATGGTGGGATGATAGGTTATCTGATGGAATGATGTTATGGTTTGGAAGGTACTCTGTTGCTGGAACTGCAATAAAAACACAGTTGTTCACCAATTCCAACAAACAGGAATTGGGTGAAGGCAGAACTACCTAGGGCCAAGGAGGTAACCACAACGGTTTCCATGAGAGCCAATCGTGACAGGAGGGTGAAAGCGGTGACCAATGGGAAGCAGTTAAAACATTGTGATGATGCTGTGGCCACCTCCCATTAGAGGAAGGGCGGGTATGTTTGAATTGTACAAAAAGCTGTGTGCCGAGGGTGTTCGGGGGGGTTGTTCCGCGGACACCACGGCTTTTGTTGTGTTTACGTAATAAAAGTCTAAATTCCCTGAAGAACCAAGTCTCCTAACTACAGTTTTTACGGAAAAGATTAAAAACAATCACTGTCTGTCGAATTGGGAACCACGACAAATGGCGCTGCGACCAGGATTGGAAAGAGGTTCCAGAGCTGAATAAAAGCCACCCGGAAGATTGCGGAGGAGCGGAGCAGTGTCTAGGGGTGGACGGGTCTAGGCTGGCCAGCCGATCTCGAAACAACAAGGTAAGCGAGTTAAGATTATCGCAGGTAAATCCTTGTTGTGAGAAATAGATATAGTCAACAGGACCCAGAAATCATCTAGCCTGTTTTGTATTCTGTGCAGGCTGAACCTCTCCAAACCAAAGAATTTGTGCTTAAACGAATATCTGGAAGGGAGACTAAGACGTGGCTCTTCAGGAAATTTGCGCAAGTGATACTAACCGTACGGGAATAGGACAAGGTTTAATACAGTATAGTTTTAATGGGTTAAAGTGGGCATGGTGTGCCGCTTTAGAACCTAGGACCTAGGGGGATAAGATGTTGTACCCTAGCGTGTAAGGAGAAGTACAGTTGGATCTGCAGGAAGGACCTTCATGTGTACTATATTGTAGGCTGGTTGAAGGAGACCATGAGCCTGGTTATTTATTGTAGCACCTAAGGGACGGGGTTGTGCGAAATTGGACGTCCAGGTTGAGGGTTGAGGGATGGAGTTCAGTGTAAATGTAATGAGACGTCCAAACCGGTGTCTGTATGTCTTGACTCTGTGAAAACCAGACTCTCTAACGCAGAACCAATCCCAGACTCTCTAATCAAGACTCTAACCCAGAATCTCTACTCAGACTCTCTCAACTAGACTATCTAACCCAGACCCAAACCAAGACTCTCTAACACAGACTCTAATCTAATCTAGACTCTAACCCAGACTCTCTAGCCCAGTCTCTCTCAACCTGACTCTCTAACCCAGACTCTCTAACCCAGACTCTTACATCTATTTCTTCCTTGGCCCTTTCAGATTTTTCTGCTGAAAAAAGTATTTCTTCACATAAACACACAAATCAACCAACCAAAGAAGTTGATTTTTAAAAACAAAACTTTTCTTCCTCCCTATAGTCTCTTTTCATTTTGACAAGGATAGATCCTCTTGCTTTGTTCATTCACTATGTTCAAATCTATACCTCAACAACATGATCTGACCTTAGTTAATACTCAGTTATATCGAAAACCCAGGCTCTTGTATTGGCAAGTTGCTATAGAGCACCTGCTGCTGCAGACATTTTAACTACACTAAGTTAAGCTCCCGATTTAAATTCTGAGGTGAGTTTTATATTGGGATACGTTAAAGCCCATTGTCCTGGTTATTTGTCAGTTGGATTGTCTAAACCTTTCCAGAATTATAACTGAACCCACCAGTATCGACTTTAAGATACCTTAATGATCATTGCTTCATCTTATTCATCCCTAGTGGTTTAAAGAACAAGAGGTAATAAGACCGTCTTATCTCATTTACCTGTTCCAACTAATTATGATTCAATAGTGGTAACAGACATCTTGTGGTGGATTCATTTAATGGTCACTTTACTCAAGTTTAATCTCCGTAGTTTTGATAAATCAGATCCTGTTAAGGATGAACCTCGAGTCCGCTAAGCTTCTTGTTACATTTGGTAAATGTTCTGGAAATTAAATTAGACCTCTAAAAGTCTGCTGGACTTGATGGGATTGAATCGTTTTTCATTTAACTTATTTCTAGAATTCTTCATTATATCATTGATAATCATTCCATCTGGCTTTTCAAAAATGTATTTTAACAAAGACAATGATGTATTAGTAGAACTAAATGTTAAAGAGTTAAAAGGATAATTGAATTCTCACCAGTAATAAGCCTTTGACAGTTAACCCCAGTTGAGCAGCAGTACAACCTGACTGTCCAAAATAACAATCCTATGGGTTTCCAGCGACTCATGTACCCTAGGCACTGGTGTTACACCAACTTATACAGGCAAATCAACATCTCATAATATATCACTGAAAACATGAACCATTCATTTAAAAGCGTAGATGTTTTGATTTTCCACGACTCTACAACAAACCTCAAGTTTTAAAAATTTTCCTAAATTGTTCCACACTTCACAAATAGTGAAATTGTGCAGCCACAAGCCTGAGGAAACTGATGGACTTCTGTAGAAATTGTTGAATGACAAAATTGTCAACAACAATGTTAAAACTTCATGCTGATTTGAACTCGGCTCTCGCCAAGATAAACACCAACTAAGACGTAGCCATCATTACCCTCCTTCTCCATCATCCAATCAGAAGATTGTTCTTCACATTCAAAAACCCTGCAGTTCCACCACCTGTTCAGCCTGTTGTTTCGTCTGTGCTTTGTTAAATGACAGTTGCCTCCGTCACACAGTTACGGTTCATTTCCAGGAGGAAAGGCATATGGGTGAGAGCTGCCCATGGGTATACCTAATACGAGTAGGCAACTTTTGTCTATGCACACTAGTTAGTTGGGGGTCGTGCCACCACTTGTGTTTTTGGTTAGTTTAGCATCACTGTTGTCTTAAATTAGACTAAACTATTCCCTCCACCCCCATTTTAGTTTCCCCAAATGTCCTAGACTTTACAGCCAAGGATACGTAACATTAATGGGGGCTCGTCCGGGATGTTTTTGCATAGGACGCCTAAATCATATACCAGTTGTTAGCGTTTTGTGGGGTTGTGCGGTGCAAGTAGGGTTGTCTGGTTTCGTTGGACTAGTTTTGTTGTGCAGGAATTGCTTGGTTTCTTTGTGGACAGTGTTTGTTGTATAGGCTTGTGTAGCCTACTTGAGTAGCAATAGCAGGAGTTGCCGAATGCAAGCGTTACAGCTGGAGATGGGCTCTGAAGCTGCACGGGCTGAAAGAGGAAGCAAACAAAAGATGTGAGAAAGATGGCGATTAATGTGACTGGTCCCCACAGATCTATCATTCTGTTTGCACTCCGTCGCACTAAAGGCTGCAGGTTTTTGCTGAGGCTCTGTCTCCAGAGGACAGAACAGAACACTGGCACCTTGTGAAAAAAGTGAGAGAAGAGGGGGGAAAAGGCTACCTTCCTTGGCCCCTTCGCTCTAATTGATGGGGGGGGAATTGACCACGTAGACGTTAACTGCTTCTCGAACTAAGATTTGAATATATTGGAATCTGCGGGACAAATTCTCTAATCCTGTGGCCAGTGAATGTGAATCTTTTTGTTTGTTGTCCTGAGACGTATTAAATGATCTTACCAATAATATAGGCTAGTGACCAATCTAGTTTCAGCAAATTAGTGGTTAATTTGGAGTCTTTACTTAACATCACATATGTTCTCCTAAATTAATTGGTAATATTATTTAGTTAATTTTGTTACACCAAGTCAAATATATGGTGCCATTATTTATATATATTTTTTATTTATTTAGTCACTATATACGTTTACCATAATTTTGTCGGTTGTCTATCAGTCCTTCTTTCAAAGGAATCTAAAACACAACTTGCAGTTCTTGTTAGCTGTCAGCTGAGAGCTTGTTCTTACTTATTTTGCAAAAAGTGAGGCGGATTTAATTCAACTTCAAGAGATGCATTCCTGTGAGTCGGATATTATGTTTTGGAAAGGGCAATGGGGAAATGGAATTTACTGAAGTCATGGCACTAATCACTCAGCAGGGGTCTATCTTCCTACATAGATTTAGGGGTGATGTTCTAGAGGTGGTATCTTCATTATGTGCAGTGTTTCACAACTCGCGCTTCCTAAACAAAGAGCTTTTCTCCCAGATAATCTCTAGATTAAATTAACTCTTACAGAAGTATTCAAATTCGTTTGTAATTTTGGGTGGTGACTTTAATGAATGTGCCGATGATGCAAAGGACCGGTATCCACACAAAACTGGCCGAACTTCACAAAGTAACGATCTGATTTTAAAACTATATTGTGATTTGTCTCTGACTGATGCATGGTGCTTCTTGCATCCTGATATGCTAGATTTTACTTGGTCTAATAGGAATTTGTCTTGTAGATCTAGAATTGACCTTTTTTAAATCTCAGCAAATACCCTTTATCTGGTTAATGTTGTGTCTCATTCTTCTGCCCCTTTATCAGATCATAAAGTAATTATTCTAAAGTTGGTGGTTCACAGGTTACTGCAGATTTAAGAGGTTACCTGAAATTCAATAACTCTACTCCAGGACATCAACTTTAATTATAGTATTAAAGTTAATTAATACAAATTGTGAATATAAACAAAAATGTGAATACTTTTAATATATGGCAAGGTGTGCTGCTATAAAGAGAAGTAAAGAATTAAAGGTCCTTGGAAATAAAATAATCTGATTTATTCAATAATCCTTTTATCTTCTGAGGAAGGAGTGAAATTCAAAATGGATCAAAACTTATAAGGATTTAGCTAAAGGTGCATTTATAAGATCTAGAGCCAAATGGTTAGAGGTGAAACCAACTCCAGTTATTTTTTTTGCTCTTGAAACAAGAAATCGCTGGATACTCTTAATATTAATGGAAGTCACTGTACAGATACAAAAGAGATTTCCAACTTTGTCTCCATTTTAAGGTAACTTTTACACTTCCAAATTCGATCACTTCATTTAATCTCTAAATTAAAGAAGGATGTTCCCGTTATCAAGGAGGACCTTAAAAAACTTTGACCCACAGGTGACATTAAATTAAAACGGAACTTTCCCAATTAAAAAAGGAAAATCACCTGGTATTGATGGTCTCTCAGTTTAATTTTATATTCATTATCGGGACCTTATTCAAAATCCTTTGTTTTGCATGTATAGAGAATGAATCAGTCAGAGTGAAATGAGTACAACTATGAAACGGGGTAATATCGCCTTAATTCCAAAGCCTGATAAAGACGTTTTATTAATAGATAAATTGCGGCCCATTACTCCATTAATGATTGATTATAAAATCTTGGCTTTAGCTTTTGCAAACAGATTAAAGACGGGACTAGATCATATTGTTGCTGAAACCCAGTCAGGGTTTATTAGGGGTCGACATATTAGTAATAGACCTATTGGACTATGCAGACTCGGTACCTTCAAAAGTTTTAGTAGAACTTTCTTATGGAATAATAATATAACTATTAGAAATACTTCTGTCTTTTATCCAAAGTGGTTCCAAATAAATATTGTAAATATTTTGTCTCTATTTGATGAACATCACTACTGTCATATAAAAAATTTAATAACAAAGCATGATTTTCCCATTCAATTTAAGGAATACAATGGTATAACTAAAGACATTCCTTCAGGATTGATCCTTATAATTAAGAGTCATGTTTGTTTTAATTAAGTAAATACCACATAGGCTCAACATGCATTATCCTTTAATGGTATCGAATTACATGATAAATGTAAAAACAAAATTATTCCAGGAGGAGAGTTTAATTGGAATTCACATTTGGAAGACATAAATTAGGGAAAAAACATGGCTTTTACCTCAAATTTTGTATTTCTAACAAGGTAAAAGAAATTCATTTTTAAATTTTACATAAAGTCTATCCAATAAATTCTATAATATCCAGATATGTGGATATTGACAGCTCCTGCTTCTTTTGTGGCTGTGCTGATGAAACATTTTCTTTCAATGTGAATCTACAATAAAATTTTGGTCTGATTTAAATTTTCATTTTCCATCCCCCCATGGTCACTTATAATTTCGCTCTTAATGATGTAATATGTTACTATGACAATAGTAAGGATGAGTCGCTAATTTATGTGGTTAACTATTTTACTGGGAAAATTTTTCATTCATAAACAGATTCTTAGGTTCTCAACCCTCATTCCCTCTTTTTGTAAGTGGAATTAAAGTCTTTTCTAAAATCCCTTTCCCTGATAATTTAAAAAGCAATAGATTTACACTGTTACAAGAATGTATTTGATGAGCTTTCTTGATTCTTACTTTATCCACTATTTATTCTTATTGCATAATTAATTTACCCCAGTTGAGTGATTGTATCCCATTACAAAAATTGTTTTTTCCTGTAACGAATCACAGGATTCTGCAGATTTAAGAGGTTACCTGAAATTCAATAACTCTACTCCAGGACATCAACTTTAATTATAGTATTAAAGTTAATTAATACAAATTGTGAATATAAACAAAAATGTGAATGCTTTTAATATATGGCAAGGTGTATAAGGATACATATCTGATTTTTTGTTTTTGTGTGTGCATGTAGGTCCTTTATGTGTATACATAGGCTATATGAAATATTTTATTTTTTATTTTTTCTCTCTGATATTGTAGTGTGTATTTATGTGTATCTGACTGGTATTGTAATTTTTGAATAAAATACGAAAATAAAGTGTTGTTCGGAGAAC
>JAOVYW010002436.1:0-15078 GCA_025775045.1 Hiodon tergisus
TGCGAAATAAAGAGCATAAATTCCTGTGAAACGGAGTCGGTCTCTTGCTTGAAACCACGCAGAGAAGTAGCTCTCTTATAAAAACGCTACATTATGATACTAGCATTAGATGGAGCAATTTGGGTTTCTAATTTCTAGCATTCCATAAACTTTACTGTGATACGCAATAGGCAAGACAAAGAAGGATGAAGGAGAATGAAAGAAGGAGAAGGTTTGTTCACTCTGTGAGATCTCTTTGACCACCAACATTGTAAAGTAATAGCCCTTCATAACTGGGACACATAGTATGAGGCCTCAAGTCTGTACACACTTACAGGGAAAGGGATAGTGCACACACTTACAGGTAAAGGGGTGGTGTTCCGATTTAAAGGTAAAGGTATATTTTCCACACTTACAGGTAAAGGTATAGTGTACATACTTACATGACAATGTATAGTCCAAACTATTACAGGTAAAGGTAGAGTGTATGTACTTACAGGACGATGTACAATTCACAATGTAACACGCAAATGTATGGTGAAAATTCTTGTAGTTAATGGTACAGTACACACAATCACAGGTAAAGTGTTCCCACTTAGAGGTAAATATATAGTGCACACACTCACAGGTAAAGTTTTCCCACTTACAGTTAATGATGTAGTGCACATTCTTAATAAATGTGTAGTGTAGCCTCCTGAGCGGCTCAGTTGGGTAAGGCACTTCTCTATGTGTAGATGAGCTATGCACTAAAGTCCACCAGTTTGAATCCAGCCCTTTAGCCAATTGTGACCAGTAGAGCACTGTGGTAGCGCACAATTTCCAGAGCGCTGTCCAGACTGTGACCAAAAGTTGACTAGGATTGGAAAAGACTTCTTGTACTTCCTCAGCTTCCCAGGGTGGTGGTGGTGGGAGTCATAATAATGAGCTGCTACGTATTAGCACAATTGTATACAACAATTTGGGGAGAAACACAGTCAAATGAATTGGATTCCCCATTCTCACCCCCATCATTTTGTCTAAACCTGTGAACACCCAATGGATAAAAGTAACCAAGCCAAATGATACGTTGAAGCCTTTTTTTTAAAGTAATAAATGCATTTTGTCATGTTATAAAGGGCATTTGACGGAGGCCATGAACCACAGTACTTTTGCCAGTCGGCTCAGCTCTTCATTCTTGCTGAGTGATAAAACTGAGGGGTCTCATTCGCAGTGTCAAACAAGGCAGAAGGAAAAAGATAGCGTTGTCTGCTTGCCAAACGATTGGGACAGATTTGTTCCATGAGATGAGTTCAAGACCTTAATCCACAAAGCGAAGACCAGGCCAAAGCAATCTATCCAGAGCTGTAAATAAATCTAATCTCATTCAGTACGCTCAATGCCATTTTACAACCTTGGGGGATTTTGATATCTAGCATTAAAGGGAAACTAAATCCAAAAGGTAAAATAAGCCCTCTCCACATTTTAGCTGTTTCTTTCTCCATTTGGCGGAAGATTTATTATGACTGAAATTGTTCACTAAGTACTAAATAAATAAAATAAAAAGTAAATAAAATGTGTCAGTCTCTCGATTTAAAAATTCTCAAGATTTTTATATTGAGGCGCTATTGTAAATTATTTATTGAGCACAGAAACAAGAAGCTGCAGAACAGAAGATAAATGTAATCTCCGTCAGAGCCCAACCTCACTATAACCCAGACACCAGTGTCAAACAACATAAAGACAGAACCAGAACTAGTTGTCAGAGTCAACTGATAAAGACAACGCCGGTAGATGTTTCTGCAGTCAAATTCTGTACAGTTCTAGGCTAAGCAGTGGTCACAGCACGTATTGCTACTGTAATAGGCAGAGGTGGACATTTCCATCATTTGAGTAAAAGTACAGATACTACTGGTACTACTGGTCAAATATTACTCCATTACAAGTAAAGACAGATTTTACTTAGTAAAAGTACAAAAGTACTTGGTTTATAAGTACTTAAGTATCAAAAGTAAATTTTTTATGTCAACGCATTGTTTTATTATTGTTGCATTGTTGTATGTAATACTTACAATATCTTATGCCTCTGAAACAACCTACTGAATACACTGACTAGCTTGTATCTGTAGAAAACCTATAGAAATGAAAGAACTGAATTGTCAAAAAAGACATCCATAATCATCTTCAAACCCAGCTACACAACCATAGCTGTATAACAACAGAAATACTGCTTAAAAAAAAAAAGCAAGACTTATCTGACATCAAAACAAGAACTTCAAACAATTTGTTGCAACAACAACGATACTGTCTCTCACAGGTCACTAGGAGAGAAAAATCTTATGGTTGAATCTGTCAAACTTCTAAGAGTCCTTATTCATCTTAAGTAGAAGCTGGTTCTCAAAATTGTGTGAATTAATTGCTTCCCTTCTTGGGCTGAAGATGAATCCAGCTGCACAAAAAAGCCTTTCACAGGCTGCCGAGGCAGGCAGGGCTGTGTTCAGCTTGAGCGACAGGTTGGCTAAGGCTGGATAAGATGGCAACATAGTCATAACTTCAGCTGTACATGTTAGGTATGCATCCAGTTGATTTGGACGTCTACTATGTGCGCGTATGCTTGATATTACAGAAGAAATTATCTTCAGAAGTGCTTGAGGAGCAGGCTGAAGACTCTCATCATGATCAGGAAGATGTTCCTTGATGTAAGTGTGACCTAAATTAGAAACAATTATAGGTTAGTCTTTTTTATCATCTTTTCATCATGATTAAGTAGTATGCAAGTTAAAATATGAAACTGAGTAAATGAGGAAATAATGGGCCATTTAGAACATTTCTATTATCAAGTTTAAGGGTGGATTCATCGCTGGTCCGGGATGTTTTGAACTTTGGATGAATACTGGCTGCTACAAATAGCTTGGGATAATGTTTTAAATCATCTAGGAGGGCATCAACTAGCAGCTTGCAGAATCTCAGCGATGCTCTTGTTTTCTCAAGCTTCGGAATGAGGGTAGTAATAGTAGGGAGAAGCCATCCTATCTGAATGTTGGAATCTCTGAATGTTTGTTGCCTTCGCAACCGGGCTCATGGTGGTGGTATATTCACCCAAAAAGGCCATTTCAGCTAGACTGTACTAAACTTTTTTTCCCTCAAATTTAAATAGAACCACTATGCATTCAAGCAAATTTTTCTCGCAAAGTGGTGATTAAGGATTACACAAGATTTTTGGGCTTTCTGATGCAGAAAGGTTGTAGGTAATGAAACAACAAAGAGAATACAATTCCAGACAAATGCTACTTACATAGGAACTTTGAGTGCAGCACAGACAGCTCTCACCGCCCCCCTCCTAGATCTTTAAGGATTCTGATGATATGCTCCGTTCCACAGCCAAATAAAAGGAGTTCCATCTTGTTGCATTAGGCTGTACCAGCTGAAGTTTACAGTGCTCTTCAACAACCTCTGCAGCAGTAGCGGATCTTGCAGTCTTATTCCAGAGAGCTTGACACTTGACAGCTTCTTGTAGGCCTCTGCCCTATTTGCATTATTGGCATCCACCGTAGAAACCAAATTAAGCAAATTGCCATTTGGCAATTTGGCAATTGGTACTGAAGACCATCATCTTCAGCCATAATGGCTTCAATATAGATTAATTCCACTTCCATCTCATCATCAGGACCATCATCATCTTCTTGAGTCGTTCCTTCCACAGATACCTTTTCAGCAGTAACACTGTTGTTTTCATCTGGTCCAAACACATGAAATGCTTTAATGAAATTGGAACCATTGTCTGTTGTGGTTCTGACTTTTTTCTCATAAATTTCATACTCTGCGTGTATGTCATGCATTGCACATGGCAAGACATCAAACATATTTGAGCCCTTTAACTGCTTGCATGCAAGAGCAACAGAATGCCTCTCAAAACTGCAAGGACCCAGCCAATGCGCTATAATTCCAATAAAACTCCTTCTTCTTGCAGTCCAACAATCAGTTGTTGTGGCAATGTATGCAGCCTTCTTCATTGCTTCCTTCACCTCTCCTGCTCCTTGTTATTGTGGCTGAATCAATCAATATGCTATATATAAGTAAAATGCTGTTTGGGCATTTGGAATGTTAGAACGGTTAGTCAGAACAGTACAATAGTTCGAGACATGACAACGCACTTTGGCTGTAAGTTCAACAAGGGAGAAGGGCTGGAGATCCTGAACTATGAAGTGGAGTATAGCATTGTCAACAGATATTTATACCTGCTTTGTTTCTTCAAGCTTCATCTGTTTGGAATTTGATGAAGCCTCATATTTTCTCTTGCAGGCAGCTGTTTTCACCATATTTCTTTAATTGACATCCATGCTTCCTCTATAAAAGACAGTGTATAATTTCAGTTAAAAAATTAACTCAGACTGGCATTAAAAAGCACATTTAAATATATTGACATTACAGGTCATCAATAATCAATAAGACTTAAGGTAAATAACATGTGACTAGAGCTACACCTCAATCTGCTTCTGCGGGATGGATGGCGAGTTTTTGAGCCGAGGAACCACCGTCTTCCATTTTGCCACCTGATCAGTGTTCTAAAAATGCTGGAAAATCATTGAACTTCACAGCACGTGACCCTACAAGAGTGATTATTGATAGGCTGTCTGTCACCTACAAAAAAAAACAATTACATTTTAGAGAAGAAAAAGAAAGCATCCACTGATTTTCAAAGCTGCTACATAGTGACGACTTTCTACTCGAGGACCTTGATAGAAATGTAGTGGAGTCCTGATGGACCCTTTGACCCATAACCGCAAGCCTTGCCTTCTGTTGCATTACAAGGGTAGACTGACTTCAAGGTGAAGAGAAAAATCTTATTTTGAGTTGGCTGTTAAATGTTTTTTGCTTCACCCGTTTATTTTTATTTTTTATGAGCATAAATGTAATCCTCGCTCACTGCTGAGAGGAACACAGGTGCAAGATGATAAAAAGAACAGATGACCATGGTCTTATTTGCCAAACCAAAAACCCAAAGTTAATTTGACTGTTTTTTATCTGCTCTGCAACTTTCTCTGCCAACTATAACTCCCTGATACTCCTCTGTGGTGATGGGAAATGTTAAGATATTTCATTTTTACTGATTTTCACCCCTAAAACCCAACCCTTAAAATAGACTATACCAGTAAATCCTCAAATTCTGCAGGCGACAGGGATGGGCATAATCAATGCTGTTTTAAAATACAATTATTGATACAAAACCACAGAACAGTGGTATATGTAACAGCTCTTGGGTAACCAGCTCCAGCCGGCCTTGTTAGCCTCCCCGGTTCCTGTTTCCTTATATGGCTTATAATGAGCTGCACACAGAGTTAATACACACATCTATGCATCAACCCAGCAGATTTCCCCAGTCTCCAAAAGACCAAGATGAAAGCTACTCTCAATGTCCACAGATGGTGAAATAGAACGCTAAAATAGAGATAACCTCCCCTTTTCGTGAGAGTCGCACTCTCTCAGCAGTGACATAACAGCTGGAAGCATTACTATTATAAGGTAAAAATTGAGAGGAAAAAAAATCTTTCCTGTGCAGCCGCCAGGGGCAAAAGCCCCCCATTGTTGAGGTTTATTCAAATGTGAGGGTGTTTGTTGCAGTCCTCAGGCTGTGATTTTTATTCCACACAGCGCTTTGTATGTCTGACAGTTTTATAAAAGCTGGCCTGGTCTCTCTCTTCAAAACAGAGTCCATTTCCCCCAGATGTTTGTTTCCTCCATTCCATAAACAATGTGAAACCCTGATAAGATTTTATTAAATGTATAACGCCCTTCCTCCACAGGATTAAGTCAGAGGGTGTAAAGGGCATCTCATCCTCTCTGGCAATCTCCTTTACCTGCAGTTTCTCTGTTTAAAGGCCAGCAGTTGGCTGTGCATTGGTTTACTATTCCTGTTCGTGTCATCGGCATGATGTTACTCAGCTTGTGGAAAAATAACAGCCACCCATTCCCCCCTCTGTGGGTATCTTGAGTTAACCTAAATTTCTTCAGTACTTGCGTATATTTAATCTAGAATTAATTTAGAATGGATTGGTATTTGCTAATCAAATCTGTGTCTTTAGGATTTTCTATCGTTTTCTTGCCTTAAGTGTCTGTGATATTTATTAGTTTGGTTTCCTACACCTCTCGAATTTGAGGTGAAAGACACCTGCCTAAATTTGCATTAATTATGTCAACTAGACAGTCTGTCAGTAATGCACGTTTTGCAAATATTTAATTAAAGGACCGTGTGGAATATAAATTAAATACTGCTTAACTATGCTGCAAATGTTAATGAAATCTTGTTATTTTATTGGGGGAAGAAATAAAAGGGGGTTAGACTGTATATTGTTTCAGGAAAGACTCTTAATCTGAGTATGTCAACCTTTTTCAAATTTTATTTTTTCAAAACTGCAAGGAGAAGTCTTGCCAAAACTTAAAAGAAGTGTTTGTGTAAATTTGACCATGTTGTAATGCAACATTCCTCTACTAGTAAAAAGACAGTGGATAGAGTGTAGGCCCATCAGACTGTAAGAAAGGGTAACCCAGTTGGGTAAGATTGGAACTGAGCTATAGACTAGCCCAGGAAGGTTTGGAAGCTGTGGGGTCAACATCAAGACATGTTTGCCGCCAGTTGGAATCCCAGACTCCGAAGCATAATGAAATATTTTCCTTTGGGAAGTAAAGAAAAGTAACTATTTTCAATGGTAGCGCCTCATTTTCGTTAGTTTCCCAGGGTCGACAGTGTTGATAATCTTCCAGTGGAAGAAGTACTATGAAACACTTGACTCTACATCATTTTAGAGGCTTCACTTAGTCGGCTAGATTTCTTGGCATGTTGTCACATTGCCTACATTATTGAGTGGTAACTTTGACTGAGAGACTACTACAAAGCTACACATAAGTCAGACATAGGAAACCCCTAGAGATGGAACACTAGAAAAAATTAGTACAGAATTTAGTGATGAATGTCGGCAAAGTTTGTTCAAGATCAGGGGTCCCCGACCTCCATTGATGGAAGCTACACATGTAACACAGTTTGTGTCACAGTCCCCGAGTTATAACATATATACTGTCCAGTTAAGTGCAGCATGTCATTAAATAGGCCAAAATTGCAGATTTTTGAAAAATAAAAAGTTCTTTCCCAGTTGAACCATGGGTCTCCCTCACAGAAAAAACAGCCCACTTACCAGTCAGGCACATAGCTTCTATTGAGCCCATCTCGGCTCAATCTGTAATTAGGAAGAAGATCTGCAAGGTTTGTTTGTCAAATCCTAGCTATGCCCTTGTCAGTAACAAATAAAGGAAAATTAATAACAAATTTTAAATATTTAAATAAAAACTTTGGTGTAAATAAAATATGAGCTGTGATTCTGTGGTATATCAAGTATATCAAGTAGGAAACTCTATGGTAACCAGTGCTGCTGTCTTTGTTCAGGACAAAATGACATATTTAACTAAAACTGATTTACTAGCAGCATTTGCATGGAAGTTAGCATGTATATTAACTGGAATGTAATTGGCAGAATTTCTGTAGCATTTGTATCAAAAGAAACAAACAAAAAAAAAAACAGATACGGGATAGTATTGATCAGAGACACTTTGATTCTATAATGGCTGGGAGGTCTCAGTGGTGCCAGTTGATGTGTGACATCGGAAACAAAATCAAGAGGATGTGTGGACATAAAAAGTAAATGCATGTCTGAGTTGATAAACAAAGACTGGACTTCTTTGCAGTGGTTATAGAAATAATACAGTTAGACAAAATGATAAATGTCATGTACTGGTTATTTTCAAAATCCTAACACTGACAGACAGAAATCGACTTGTATTTTATAAAAACATGGTTTCCAACCATTCTTTGAAGTAAACTAAATTTACACCCATCAAAAAATGATGTACTGATAAAACACTGAATAATAAACGTTTTATTTTATAATTATTTTAAAGCTTTAAAGAAGTTTAATTAAACTACAACTGACCATTGTGAATTAAACTAAGCAAAAGTGTGTTTACAGAGTCCCCAGAAAGGTAATAGAAATTGGGCAGTTAATGTTAGATTTGATTCCAATATCGAAATATCCAATATTATACATTAAAAGGATTTCAATGTTAATATTATATTTAAGATGATTCACAATGTTCATAGTATCTTGATGATCTGGATTATCTGAATTTCTCAAATTTTGATCCATCCAGAGTAGATTATCACAATTTCTCTGGTTTTTATCTATTCAGACTAGATGAGCTGGATTTCTTAGGTTTTAATAAATCCAGACTGAATGAGCTGCATTTTTCAGGTTTTAATCCATCCAGACTGGATTATCATAATTTCTCTGGTTTTAACCTATTCAGACTAGATGAGCTGGATCTCTTAGGTTTAAATCCATCCAGACTGGACAAGCTGGATTTCTCAGGTTTTAATCCATCCAGACTGAATGAGCTGCATCTGTCCGGTATTATTGCATCCAGACTGAATTATCAGAATGTCACAGGTTTTAATACACCCAGACAGAATTATCAGAATCTCGCAGGTTTTAATACACCCAGACAGAATGAGCTGCATTTCTCAGGTTTTAAGCCATCCAAAACTTTTCACTTACCAGCGTCTTCCACCTGCTTCCTAAAGGTACTGTAAAGTACCGAAGCAGACTAAATTTGCAAATTAAGATGCAAAAATTTTCATTATTCAATATCAAATATATTAGAGTTCAAGCAATATATCTGTTTATGCATGTGTATTTGTGAGGGTTGTGGTTTGGGTGTAAAAGGTGAAATTAGCACAGATAATTTATTTATCGTTCCTGTTTAAAACCTTGCTTTAAAATGGCCTTATGTATGTTTACTTCGATCTCCTTTTCTTTTCTCACTGCACACTGAATATAGGCATCTCTAATTAACCACTAATAATACCTGTGCACAAATGAAACCAAAATAAAATGCTCCATTTAGAAAAATAAACCGCTTATAAGAAGAAAATCATGTTAGACAAGTATACTCTCAAATGGAAATTCTTACGGAGAGAGTGATATATTCCAAATGAAGCAGTTTTAGCACAGCAATTTCTATTTACATAACTGCAGGTAGAACAAATTAAGCCCATAGCTGGTTATTTTGGAGTCCGATCAGCAGCTGTGGTTTTTCACCGTGACCTGCAGGTATTCTACCATACCGCAATGACAAATCTTGTGGACCCTCTTGGGCACTCACTGGCTCTCCTTACTCCCAGTTGGCATCACTGGGAGCCTTTTGAAATCTTCATTCTCCACAGCCTGCATCTCCTTCTGTCAGCTGCTCTTGGCCGAGCATTCCTAAATCCTCCCCCATGAAAGGCTGCCAGTGTTCATCCTTCCAAGCTAAACAAGGATCTGCCCGTTACCACATACTGCAGAGGGAGAGAGGGGGGAAAGAGGGAGGGTGGGATCATTTGTGATATTTGCGCAACATGAGCCCTGGGAGATGTTTCCAAGAGTGAGAAAATTAATTTGCAATTGATCTTTTTCGCTTAGTTTTTAAAAAATTCCCTCTTATTCACATAGCGATAGAATGTGCAGAGTAGGCTGATTTTCAAATGTGTAAAATGCATCACTGATTGACCATTGAGGTTTATAACGCGATGTAACTTTGTTTGTTTCACCAGCAGTTCTTAAAATCCAAAGAGGTTGTCTTCATGCTGGATAACAGACATGGGTAATGCTGTTTCAGGAGTGATTCATAGAAGTCAGGTATGCCCCGAACGCCTGTCTGAGCACAAGCCCACAATCAGAGCAATGAAAATTCTAATATATGTGGGCCTGTCTGAGGGTCTAACAATAATAATTAGAGTAATAAAATTACTCAGCTATAAAACTTTGGACGAATGTCAAATGCTCTTTATGGGGGTCTTTCGACAGTCCATTCCTTTCAGGTTTGCCATTTTCTTGTATATAGATACCGGTTCTCTCTCTCTCTCTCTCTCTCTCTCTCTCTCTCTCTCTCTCTCTCTCTCTCTCTCTCTCTCTCATCCCGTTGCTCTGGATGAGCTCTGATTATATATCCCACGTACAGATGTGCTAGACTCCCACAGCTGCCGATGACAGCGTTCCTGACGCAAAGTATTGCCTTTCCATTACATGTAAATATATAATGTGTGTGTGTGCTATTTATATACTGTATATACCAGTGACCTAAGCAACCTATGTGCGGAATGATCCTTACCACCAGGTGCACCAGTATCTTGGAAATGGCCACTCTCCAGGGATTTCCACACACATTAAGGTCTAGGGTTTAGCAAGAAAGGTGCAACAAACAAAAATCATCCAGTCTGCGATCGTCCTGTGAGCAAAAACAGCTGGTGGATGAGACAGGTCATAGGAGAATGGCAAGAATCTTGCAAATAGACGGGCCACAGGCGGGCTACCAATCGTCAAATATTGGTGCAGTAAACTATGTGTAGAGCGGTATCTCGGAAAGCACAACTTGTCGTTCCTTGTCATAGATGTTTTATTATTGCAACAACTATTGCTGTTGAGGGCCACACCGGGTTCCACTCCTTTCAGCCGTCATCCAATCTACAGAAACTGCTTGATGCCACTGCGCTAGCATGGACTAACATGTGGAAAGTTTCCGATACCTTGTTAACATTCAATCAATAACGAGAGATACTGTTAACAATTCATTAAAACGGGGATAGTAATATATTTTAACAGAGGGGATAATATGCAGAATTTACTGCAACTCAAACAGCATGCTAATCAAGCAACTTACATAAAATTTCACTTATAATCTTTATAGTATAACTTTAAAGTATAGGAATGATTTATTCTCTCAAGAATATTTACCCCAAGCCTCTCAAGTAGCTAAAGTGGTAAAGGCGATTGCCAGAGTTTGGCGGTTCGCATCCAGCTCATGTCATTCAGTTTGTAACTGGAAGAACACAGTGCTAGCACCTCTGGCAGGTTCTCTAGGCTTGTCACTAACAAGCTTTCTCCTATCATCTTCCCGGGAAAAAATATGTGGAAAAGAACACAACTTCATATTATTAGTAAACATATGGAAACCGTATATGTAGGAAAGCAGTATTGTTTTTGTCCCCTAATGCAAAATTAAAGTCTTTTAATTCAGTGTTTGCAAAACATCCATAGCCAATAACAAAAATATACTATATATAAATTATATTTACTGTCTAATAATTTCTTCATGTTTAGAATAGGTTATACATTTTAAAGCTGCAAATATAGTTGGGTGGCTCACAATCATTCTTATTAAGTTTATCATTCAGATCATTTAAATTAATAAAACTTTAGTAGTATTCACCCCCCAAATTAGATTTCCCTTTGATCTACACAACCTACTCAACAATTTGTTTTGTTTTTTGTGTGTGAAATGTCTTGTTTAGTATGTGTTTGAGATCATTGTCGAGCTGGAGGGTAAACTGTCTTTGTATAAGGTCCATAGCAGGCTGAAGCAGCTTTTCCTCAAGGGTTTGCCTAATTAAAAAAATGGCATACCATTGATCTTATCAGGCCAACTTGATGTCCTTGACCTTGTGGAGGAACTAGATCTCTTGTCACACAACACTGAACAGATGCAATAAAAAGTGACAGACCAGGACATCACATCGTCGCTACATCTATAGAAACAAACAAAATCTAAATTGCAAGGCTCAACAATGTATCCAACAACAGATGGACCTCTGAAAAGAACCACTGGAAGATTTCAGCACCTTTACCTACCTAGCAACAATCAAGGCGGAATCGAGGACGATGTTAAAGAATACAAAAAAAAACTAGGGTTCTCTCTGATGAGAATATGAAGATCTAAATCCAAACTAAAATCCACCTTTTCAACAATGAAATCAGTGCTTGATTATAGTTCTATGTGGTTAATAAACAAGTCCCTATGACATATCCTACCCATTATATGGACAGAGCAGAACACAGATTATCCTGGAAGAGTAGATCCTGAAGAGAAGATGGAGATGGATTGGCCACACTATCTGAAAGTCGTATCCTGGAATCTGCGAGGGAATGGGAAAGAACAGTTCCTTGAGGTAGATTCCCAGAGGAATGGAAAAAGCTTTTTTTAAACCCAAAAGTGAATTTACTCCCATGAGACCCTTTCCAGAACTTTATCCTATAGTTACAGCGTGAATTCTGAAGGCAAGTGGTTGCACCTGAGATTATTAAGAAGTGTCATATCAAAGTGGATGAATATGTATCTAATGAAGAATGTTCAGGGGGTTATTTTCACATTTCACAAGGGGTTAATTAAATCCCATTTAAATGCATCAAAATTTCAGGTGAAAATCCTAGGGTGGCGAATGCTTCCTTTAGGCACTGTATCAGTTTTCTGTTGTAGATCTGAGCAAAGCCATGCTCAACAATCTTAAACCCAGCATCCCTCATTTAGGAGACCACATGTTGTTAATGGACAATTAGCCTCAGCATGTTGTTTTATCCATAGCCTAGGGGGATTGTGTGGCTCTGTTAAATCTTTCCACTTCTCCAGTATGTCTGCAGTGACAGGGAAAACAGACTTGTTAACTTTATAGATTCTGCGAATTCCGTTGTGTTAGACTATTGCTATCCGAATAAGATTCTATTAAAAGAATGAGAGCTATTAAATGGTGTTAAATGGTGTTATATGCTATTGGTGAAATAGCTCCAGGCATAATGCAGTAATGAATGTATGAGACAAGTATTTCCCACAATACCCATTTTCCATGTGGCCAATTGATTTTAAACCACACTGGATGATCTACAGAAATATAATGGAACACAGTAACTAAAGAATATATACGTATCTGCCAGGTCTGCAATATACATGTA
Source organism: Hiodon tergisus (assembly GCA_025775045.1). NCBI lineage: Eukaryota > Metazoa > Chordata > Actinopteri > Hiodontiformes > Hiodontidae > Hiodon > Hiodon tergisus. The sequence continues at coordinate 12,765 of JAOVYW010002436.1, forward strand.
AGTGGAATTGACAATTATTGCATCCCTGCACACTGACAGTTACTGCATCCCCCTTACTGTGTAGTAAGGATCATTATATATTATAGTGTATTACCTATGGTACCTATGGTACTATTTAAAAGGACTCTTCATCAGTTGTTTTCTGAATAGTCCTCTTTATTCATAATCACCAATAATCTGGATGAAAGGTGTTGATCCCCAATGAGTAACAGCAGCCATGTAAAAGGAAAAATAAGATAATATAGCAATCAAAAACAGACGTTAGACACCATGGGAGGCACGTGGCGCTCAGCCTTGGGACTGCTTTACTCCCGCTGGTGCTCAGTAGGGCTGCCATACAGACATATAGCAGACAGCCAAGAAAGTGAGAGAAGGGTACAAGGTTTATATTAGAGGTCTGCACTCCCGCGGGAGGTCCTGTGGGTCGGGACGCAACATTGTGCGATGTGAGACAAATTTTGAGAGCTCGGTGAGGGTGGGGGCGGGAGGACAGAGATGTGTTTGCTGGAGTGGGAGAAAGAGATGATTTGCTGCCTCCTGCAAAATATGTGTGTGTGTAACATTAAATGTAAACATGATGAAAGTAGCCTACATAATTAAGTTTGTGCTTGAGATGTGTTTTAGGCAACCGGATGTTGTTGTTTACGCGGGGTCATGGTGCATGCATAGAGCTCATTCCTTCCTGCCACTCCATTAGGCTATATTATATTATAATACATTAAGTTATTTAAAAAGTAAAGTACATTTATAATTTTGTAATTGCCCGCCTGTGTTTATAAATCGTTGTGGCTACTTAAAAAAAAAAGTGAATTAATCTTTTGACTGACAACCCAAGGTTTGGGACAAAAGGAGGTGTGTTATGCCACAACAAAAGTTTACGGTGGCAACGTGGAATCTACTGTCTTTGGGGCGAAGTTGGGGGTGTCTCAGGTGGCTGAGGAGGATGGCTGGGGTCCTTGTCTTAGCCACAGGGGTTCTTCCTACCGAGTCTGCAACAGAGCACAGCTTTTCTCAGTAGACTTAGTGACCTCTCTCTCATTGTGCACTGGATGGCTCTTTTGCAGGAAGGCAGCCAATTGTGGGAACAGCCTGCAGCTGTTCCTCTTCCCCAGGCCAATTGGCTGCCTAATTGAAAGATGAGGTTCTCGGCGCTGTCCAGGCTTGAGCGTGAAGGGGTGGTGCCGAATGGCTGAGGCCTTAGGTAGGCGCTGTCCGCCTTGCTGAGGCCTTCTCTGGTGAGGGCAGGTGACCTCTTGCGGTGTTGTCGTGGTGCGTGCAGGGGCAAGTACTCCTGATCCCGCACCACAATATATAAATTAATTTTGACAGTTTGAGAGACAATGTTTTCCTCTCTAAGTAGATATTCCATGTTTTTTTTTTTAATCATGCCCAAATGCATTATTTACTCTTTATCCCATTTCAAGCAAAATTAACTTTTTTATCTGACTAACCCTAATTTCCATCACTTGTTATTGGCTGCTGAGGCATTGCATTGATTTACTGCTTCAAGGCAAAGCAAACAAAATATATTTAACTATATTGATCTGTTAAGATGCTACATTGGAGAGCTATTACATTAAATGCCGGAAGAAACCATTGCTAATTCATTTTTCTGCAGACTTCTGGTACAATATCAAAACTTTGGCAACCCACTAACATTAAGATTGTCCCATTTTAGGACATATAATGTTTGATTTAAAACAGTTAAGTTTAAACAGTCACACACTCTTATTTCGGCAGCTATCAATATACACGATATGAATTCAGCTGTTTCATTCAGTATCATTGCCACGGGTGTATAAAATCAAGCACCTAGCCGTGCAGTCTGCCTTTACCAACATTTGTGAAAGACTGGGTCATGGCAGACCATGTACAGAGCAGGGTCGCAGAATGCTGAGGTATATAGTGCGTAAAAGGCACCAACGCACTGCTGACTCAATTACTGCAGAGTTCCAAACCGCCTCTGGAATTAACGTCAGCACAAAAACTGTATGCCGGGAGCTTCATGGCATGGGTTTCCATAGTCAAGCAGCTGTATGCAAGCCTTACATCAACAAGAACAATGCCAAGCATCGGATGGAGTGGTGTAAAGCACGCCGCCACTGGAATCTGGAGCAGTGGAAACGTGTTCTGTGGAGTGACACTATCTGGCAGTCTGATGGACGAGTCTGGGTTTCGCAGAAGCCAGGAGAATGTTTTCATGCCTGACTGCATTGTACCAACTGTAAAGTTTGGTAGAGGAGGGATAATGCTATGGGGTTGTTTTTCTGGGGTTGGCCTAGGCCCCTTAGTTCCACTGAAGGGAAATGTTAAT
>JAOVYW010002438.1:433-12031 GCA_025775045.1 Hiodon tergisus
CGACGCGCGGTACGACTCGTGTCTGAATCCAAACAACCGACGCGCGCTACGACTCACGTGTCTGAGACCAAACAACCGACGCGCGGTACGACTCGTGTCTGAATCCAAACAACCGACGCGCGCTACGACTCACGTGTCTGAGACCAAACAACCAAGTTCCCCGTACCACAATAATGACACATTTATTTACATATCAGTTGCTTAGCAAATACTTTTATCCAAAGCGACTTACTCAGCTCACAATTTCTACATTTATCCACTTACAGCTGGATATTTTACTGAAGCAATTCAGGTTAAGTACCTTGCTCAAGGCTACAACAGCTGGGGTGGGACTTGAGCTGGCAACCTTATGGTTACAAGCCTGTCACCTTAACCACTTCACCACCAGCTGCCCTATCATGCATTTGAGCCAATGAGATTATTTAACCGAACCAACATGAAGTTTACGGATTTGAAAGCTTCAAATCATGACTGCAGTTCAATTTAGACTAAATCTAAAATGTTCCCACCAAATACTACTACAGATTTTTTTCTTTAAAAAGAAAATGGAATTAATCTTAACGCATTCTATTTGGTTCGAAAGCAACAGCGTCTGAATGTTTTCATTGGCAGCGGCTTAGTTGCACGTAGTGGGAGGAGCGGCGTTTGGAATTCCCAGCCTCGGAGCACTTCCATGCTGAACAAAGAGAATCCCCTTTTCTTCTGACGCTATCGCTGCGAACAGCTTGGGGCTGTAAACGGGCCGCAGAGGCGTTTATAACCCGCACAGTAAGTCACAGTAAAGTGATCATCCCCATATTTAAACATTAATCAATGGGGTTGCTAAAAAAAGATATATGTCCCATTAAAGGAAACCTGATGGCTTGCTATCTAAGCTGTAAATAAGCTCAGGCTGACAGACTCCCACGGAGGGCAGGTAAGGCCATGCTCATTATAAATAAGTTAGGGACAGTGGAGTATTTTACCACACCCATACAGTAAAAAAAAAAAAAAAAACCCCGTTCTGGCCGGGGAAACTAACCTCATCCACATTCTCGAAGGCGTTGATGACGTCGTAGGGCAGGCAGGACAACAGGTCAATGACGAACCAGGTCTTCAGGTAGTTCATGCGGATGAGCTTGGGATCTGAGATGACCTCCCCGGCCGGCCCCACGAAGGTGGTGTGGAAGTTAAGCACTATGTCCACCAGGAAGATAACGTCCACAATGCTGTCCACCACCAGCCAGGTCACATTGTTCTGCTTGGTCTTGAAAGACACGTTGTAGGGCACCATGATGGCGGTGTAGAAGGTAAGGATGAGGATCACCCAGTCCCAGGTAGTCTTGAAGGCGCAGTAGTGAAGGATGATGTGGGGCGGTGTCTTTGGCGTCTCCTGCTTGTACTGTGGGAGGATGTCGGAGCCCAGCTGCAGCACCTGCCCCATGGAAAGGGGATGGGGGGAAGGGGGGTTAAGAGCTCAGCAAGAATTCTACATCCAAGATCAGTTCACCAGTCAGCAAGGAGGGGAAAAGTAAGGTACAACTTGTGCATTTAGACGAATGCTTGCATATTAAAATGTCGACGTGTTCTCTGCCCTTCGTCTGCACCAGCTGTTACCAGACCATTAATAATGTTTATTTTGAATTTTTTTTATTACTCAGCCTGAGGGGTGAGTAGGCATGCCGGTGGGGGGTGGGGGTGTGTAAATCCACAAAACTAGTCCAAGGGACAAGTGAGACGTCAGTACTTGGCAGCATAGGGGTGCAGTTCCTGGGATTCCTGCTTCCCAAATCACCCCGTTCCTGTAGCATTTTCCATCGTTTACCTATACTCACAGCTTAACTGTTTCGGTGGCAAACGTATTAGGTAATGCCATTGCGTTTGGGTGTTAATTACTAAAATTCTGTTAATTCCCTTCAAAAGAGACGATTTTCAAATTTCTCCTTCACCGTCTACAAAGACTACAAATAAAAAACGAACACCAAATGAGTCATCTAAATGAGCCGCAGAGCAGGGCGATGGACCAATGAGCTCAGTTTGACATCCTTTAAGAAATGCCATGCAGTGGAACCGGACAGCCCTCCACCCGGTCCATTGCAGTGTGGGAGGTGGACGGCCTGGGACAGACACTTCCTCTCACCTCCGCCAGGCGGGAGTGCTTGTGAACGTTCTCCCCTTTGTGGACAGTGGGCTGAAGCTGCTGTAGGACCCCTCGACTGCTGGTCAGCGCTCGCGTCAGACGAGCAAACTTCCCCCATCCTGGACAGACAGGACGAGAGGCCGGACACCCGTCGCCATGAGGTCGTGGGGACAACTCCACAATAACGCCAGAAAAAAACGATAATCGTGTGCAATACAACACAGCTGTCTGTTGCCTAATTATGAGCCTTTTAAACACTTCCTAATTTTATGGTGTGTCAATTCTCGTTTATCTTAATTACCCACAAGCCATTCTTGCAGAATAATGGCAAAAGAAGGGGCAGCAAGTAGGCCTTCATCCTATACAGGCAGACTTCAGACCACACCCACCTTTAGATGAATCGTCTTCAATGGGCTGTTTGAATGCCGTAATATCGCTGAAGGTACATAGAAACAGAACCACCTTATCCTGTTCGTTCCGAATGGGAGCTATTTTCACAAAAAACCACACCGGTGTTCCTGTAATGGGAGAAACTGATGGTAAACCATTAAACCAATTTTTTCCTTCATTGACTTTAGTACATGCTCAAAAGCAAGACTGGATATATTGTTCTAGTTCTTACCGCGTTCGCTGAAAAGCGGTTAACAGTGTAGCAACACATATTTAACGTTCCACGAATGGTAACATAGCACAGACGGAAGGTAGTTAAACTGCTGGTAACGTTAGACCTTTACTGGTGGATGCTATATAAAAACAGAAGCATTGGTTGGCTTTCTCAAACAGCGTCGTCTCACTAACTGACAGGGGCGTGTGAAAGTAGCCCAGTTAATTATAGATTGTTTGCATGTTTTAATACAAAAAATACGATAAAGTTACGGCCCAAACGCCGCTAAAGAATGACTTTTTGCTGTAGGGTTAAAACTGAAAAACTCAGGTGGCATTGATCTAGTTTACACGCGGTAGGCTAATCAAATGTGTCTTGTCTCCACACACGCCAATCTGCGTAGTTTAAACGTGATGGGGGATTTATAATAAAATAATTAAATGAATGCTGCATACAAATGCATTTATATTATTACTACAATTTTTTTGTTAAGATGTAAATTTCTTACTGCATGTTACTTACGGTTCTTCTTGTACATCAGTATTTCAAAAGAGTTCATCTCGTAGTTTTCAAAAGTAAGCCGTACTTTCTCACTCGTTTCCTTATCCGTAAGTTCGCCGTACATAAAGCTGAAAAAACACAATTTAAAGCGTTTTACTACGACTGTCAACAAAACAAACATTCTTCCAGTAAATTAGGTCAGCGGAATTTAAAAATATATGAAGGCAGGTAGCAAAACCAGAATGATTATAAGTGAAATTTGAATCCATGGATATTTAAAAACAAAAAATCCCTAGATTTAGTGCATTAAGCATGCGCTGAAATTGCTTATCTAAAACTAAGGTATCTGGAGGGAAGCTTTGTTGAATTTAGCCATTTTTAAAATCAGATGAGAAAACTCTCTTTCCAGATCATATACGTCGCCTATTCAAGGGTAACATCACTCAGAACTTCTTATGTTATCGTTGTTGGATCGAAACCATAGACTAAATTAAGAAACAACTCATGTGACAGGATGGCTGAGAGGGTTCAAAGGTCAACAACATGAAGCACAAAAAGCTGAAGATTAGCCTGTGGCTCATTGCTGTTTAATGACGCATGTCTCGCTGCAGGTAGATTAGTGAGCGCCGACTCCAGGGTCAGCTAACAGCCTCAACTATGTAGTAGAAACAATGGACACTGATCCAGAGTCAGCGAATTTAGACACTGTCTGTGCCAAGAGGGCCTGCAATTAGCATGACTAGGAGTCAGTACACAATGTGATGTTTCAAACCGCACAGTCACAGGTGTGGACTGAAACTTCAGATTTTTATTCCTGATGGTTATATTCCTGGTCAAGGTTATTTTGTGCATCCTAGAATGGACATATTCACCTTTTGCCCCCCCCATTACTACCCCTGTGAGCTGCACAAAAATAGACTCTCACGATTAGAACGTAGGGTTGAGCTTCTACGGAACACTTGCTTGCCCCTAGGGTCGCCCTTTGCGGGGGGCTGAACATTCTGGAAGATTCTCAAGAGGGCCTTGAAAGCTCTCCTGCCTGTGTTGATTGCTGTTGAAAACCATGCCTCCGTCCCAGCTGTTAATGAGGCATTGTCCTCTGTCGGGCTTCCACAGCTACGGCAGACACCAATCCCCCAATCCCCCCAAAGCTCTACATGCGCCTATTCAGTAGGCCAATCAAATGTGACTCCACTTTCAACCACTGTTTTAAAGCGGGAAGGGAAGAGCTAATTGTGAATGCCGAATTTAAAATTTGAGACATTCAGCCAGGCATCGAAGAGGCAATTAAGGCTGCCTGCAAATCACTATCTGCACCCCCTTAAATGGAATTGTCCGGATACCGTGGTCATGTAATCATTTGATGGAAATACAGGTAAACGCCCTCTGATGTGGGCTGTCAGTTGGATTGGCCCCTCTGACGTGGGCTGTCAGTTTGATTTTTGGCCCCTCTTCCGGAAACTTCAACATTTTTGTTTATTTTTGTTTCCCTATAATGCTCTGGAAATTGCTAAACTCAAATTATCATAAGGAACACAGAGTTACAGCAGTTCTAAAAATACCACTCAAAATTTCGAGAACTGTGAAAATATGGATGAAGTCTAATGACTTAGTGCTTTTGCTCCTAGTCGGCACTCCGAGGACTCTATGGCTATATGACTCTAATGACTGTTAGTTTTGACTCTGTATCAATTCTGACAGGAAGGGAACACATCACACCGCTTTAATGAAGAGCAGGTTCTTTTTTTGACTACTGGACTTGGATGTGCGTTTAACGAGACCGCAGTGGAGCCAGAGGAAAGTTGAGGCTGCACCAGCCTGATGGAGATCCCTTCCTCCCGCGTCACCTAGCTTAACTCAAAGGCCTTGTGATCCACAGCGGGAAATCAAACAAATTTCCTCAGGGCGCAAACCAATCCTGGCTGCATCAATACTCAAGTCCCAGAGTGCCTCGTGATCTTGAAAGGGCCTGCTTTATCTCATGCAAGATCAACGTTGTTAAAGTTGGTATGGCTTTGGGTGGAGGTCCTGTGGTGTTTTCACACATCAGAAACATTGAAAATGAGTAGGAGCGCTGGGTACCTGCAGGTGCTACTCTTCTGCATGACTTCAGCCCGGTGGTAGCCAGAGAGCTTGCAGAATCCATCGTTGCTGTACACGATGGGCCAGTCCACAATCTGGGCGTTTCCCAGAACAAAGTTAGTGTCTGTGGAGGAGAGACAAACGGGTAGCCATGAGCGCGGTTTATGGCCCGTTCACAGAGGGTTGCCTGTACAACACTCTACGACAGCACTGTTACAGCACAACGACAGCCACCACATGGAAAGCATCCCAACAAAAACACTCGACACGTTCACATACTCACTGACCTCACCTATCTTCGGTTTCATACAAAATTCCTCTTGTGAACGAGAATAAAAATGGCATGTATGCCCATGTTTCTTGTAAAATTTTTCTTTTAGATTGTCAGAGCCTTTTCCCATAACCAGATGAACGTCTAAGCAGACGTGTATTTATAAATTGTCAGGACTCAAGACTAGCAATGACAAAATGGTAATACCAGCAAAAGCAGATGCACATTTAATGAGAGTGATGAGATTGAGTTTGGTTAAACAACTCGACACTGGATTTTCACCGAGGGAAAAACAATCAATCAATTCTGAAGAATTTGACACCGGATAACAAACTAGAAACCCGTTCCTACCAATATATTATTTTATCTAGGTATTTTTTTAGCAGTCATCCACTTATGTCGAGACTGATCATTCACAGTAGGCCAACTTTGCTGGTGTAAAAATAAATGTAACGTGTCTGTGTCTCAGAAGAGTCTGAGAAATAACAGACAGACAGAGAGAATAACATTGAGATGAGTCCTATGACTCTGGGCGCTGCTCATTGTATTCACGGTGCTGACACCTGGCATTGGAGTGATCATTTGCCTTGCGTGTCCCTCAGCCTCAAGCAGGTACCCCAGGGGCAACTCTCTCCCTTCTGTCTACTGGGTGGCACAACGAGGCCAAGTGCCAGAAAATAACATTGAGAATAACAACCTTTAAAAGCCCTTACAGACTACCGAGGTACTTTCTATTACAACACGGGTGACATCGCTGGCCTGTCTGTCAAGGTTTCCAATTAAAATGTCACCCACATTAGTTCCAAGACGTTAGCTCTTTATAGCTGCTTTTATGTATGTCTCCACCCACACCAACAGGAGAGGAGTGTTTGGAGAGACGCAAGCTACATTGCGGCCATCGCGGGCATGTGCGCGGGCATGTGCTGCGGCGTGTGCTCCGGCAACAACAGAACTGAGCGGGACACGGCCACGCAGTTCAGAGGGTCTCAAAACCTTGACATACAGCAGGGTTCAGCGAGTCTATGGGGCTGACAGTACAATACACTTCACATGTGGGAGACCATAGAAACAGGAGGGGTGAGAGGAGAGATCCATCACCTAGCATACTACAGCCTACAGGGCTTCCGTCTAAGTACAGACAAGCACATCTACTATTTGGACAAACACAAAGCAGGAAGTTCCATGCCAACAGTGGTTAAATGTTCTTGCAGATCTTTACGCTAGTTCTTTACAAATAATTATAGGTGTAATCCAGGTCCTACAGTGTACAGTAGACGCTGTTTAAAAAATATGTGTCTTTTCACATTTCATGGTTTAAAACTGTGACAGAATGAAATGCTGGAAAAATGAAATGGAAAAATGAACAAATAGAGGGACAATCCCAGGCTGTTATATCTCAAACCTTAAAGGAAACACTGTGTACGTGTACAGAAATTGGTACAGAACTTTAACACTTTAACTGTTGAGGGGGTGGGGTGGGGGGGTGTAAGAAAAACATGACACCACTTCAAAACGTTATACCTGTCTGTCTATGTGATAATGTCCAAACTGAAAAGTTAAAAAGAAAAAAAGGTTAAAGCAAAATAGGCAAAGGTCTTTGAAACAAATTGTTAAGCACCTTTTTGTGCGACTAAAATGAGCATTAAAACCATGCAAATCTAGCTTTTTCTTTTTCTCTTGTCCTTTTAGTGTAGCTGCATTACAAAATACAAAGACTGAATATATTTAGACACAAAGCACTTTTGACATAATTCCCAAGGAGTATGAAAACAATACTTTTATCATGAAAAAAAACAACATTTGCTTTTCATATATCAGAGGCATGCCAAATGAGAGACATGTTACTGTGACAGAGAAAATAATAATAATAAGATACTAAAATAATCGTCCTAGTTCTCAATAGGAAACTACAAGGTATTGAAAATGTAGCATATAACTGACTGAAGAACAGTTATATATATTGTCTTTGAAACCCATTACATTTCCAAGTGTCACAGCTCAGTTTAAACACTGGGATTAATAGAGATTAAACATCTCTATTAAACATTGACTCAATTCAAATTAAATGTTTTGTCTCAAACTGTGCCAAAGGTGACAATGTTGGTAATGTGGCTGCCTTTGGTATGAGAGACAGAGGTCAGAGTCTCGCTGTGAAAATAACCCCCATCCAAACACACACACAGGCACACACCGATCCACCTTTAGCTTACTACGCTGGTGTCAGTAGTGGGATTAGCCTCACTGGGCTAAGACACGATAGCCAATGTCTTGAGTGTCCTCTCCTCTAGGAAAGGTAGTAGCATGCTGATGTGTAGAGGGGCAGTGATGCCCTAGGCCCACCATGGCTGTGAGAGAGCAAATGGCCACTGCCACAGGACGCTCCGCATTAAAGGGGGGTGTAGCGAGTACGTTTTTCCTGTGTATAGAATTCATGATGATGTGGATTATTCTGAACCAGCCAAAAGGTTTATACCTATTTGGAAACATTGGTAATAACACCCTCTGCATCTCCATATTTAAAACAATATACACTACGTGGAGGTTGATAGACCAGAAATTTTTAAAAAAGTTAATTATTTGGTTTTATTTATAGCTGGGCACAATAACAACAAATTAAATAAAATGCAAACTTTATAAAACAGTAAACTCAATCGTTTTGAATGCAAAATGCATAATTTAAAATAGAATTTAAAATAAATTAAGGATGTAGGGACTTCTGTGACAACGTGGGTGGCATGAATGTGCTTTTTGATCAATTGACAATCGTTTTCTATCGATATAATGGAAGTTACCAAATGGAACTTGTAGTTACTATGAAACAGTATTCCAGGTGTGTGTAATTGCATAATCACAAAATCATCACAGAGAAGAATATATTCTTAAGATTTTTAACATTAATTCTAGAGATAAGCAAATTACGCTAGCTCATAACCAATTGGAGTTGACTTTAAAGCAGGCGTTCCCAGCGCTTCAGACACTCAACTGAAATCAGTAGTGTAATCAGTTGCTTTATCCAGTGGCATGGCGGATAGTGTACACGGTTCTGGGTCTGCGTAATTCCTCAAATTTGCAAATCAATACAGTAAGAAAATGACTAATTAATCTTCTTTCTAATTACACTAATATTTAAACTAATTGGAAGAAACGTGTGTGGAAACTTTTGAAGAGTTATGGATCATAGCCACTGTAGTGAAGTGAAGAGTTTTGAACATCAAACAATGTACCCATGAATAAGTAGCTACATTGCATCTCTTGGTCCATCTGATTTATTGTTATCATAGCATCGATCAAGAGCGTGTTTCCTTTCTTCCTCTAGTTTTTCCCCTTTGTGCATAAAACAACCTAGGTGTTTATTTCTTTAAAACAATTAAATGTTTAAAGAATCGGGCATGAGCTGATGACACTTCACAAGAGAACCGTTCGCATTATTCTTCTATTTGTTTCATCGTGATTTCACCGGATTTCTTCATCTCTTTTGTGCCCTACAGTCAATTATACGGGAACTGCCGCACCTGCGGTAGCAGCGTTGGTTCACGTGCTTTAAGCAAAGGGCTGAGGACGTGCTACCACACAATTGGTCCTCCGTAATTGTATAGCAAATGTGAGTAGTAATAATATTGCATTTTAAACGATTTTAGCATATATAACCTACAGAGCTAATGACGAGTCTATTATAAAGCGAAGAAGACAAAAATGTTAAACTTGAGGTTCAAATATCTGGCGCGGAATGCATAATTTAAATGTGACAAGTAGTTTACACGCCTTTGATTTTTATTCCCATTTCCAGTGCGAGCAGCGCTAATGGTGATAATATATACATTACCGTTAATCTTTAGTTTAAAATATTGTTCTACGGTAGTCACACTATGACGAAAGGTAGGTATTTGTTTTATTTGTTGTTTTTATTTTCTTAAATATAAGAAACGTACACATAAACACTTGATGTGCTGGCGTGCCTGGTTAACTACATCAAGAAATGCAATTTTGCAAAAATCAAGAATGGTAAACGTATGTAAATACAGGAGTTATATCTAGTGCTTATACGTCTCTGCCGCACGATTTTTACTGCTCGTCGTACTTAAGTTTGGAGATGCAAAAATTCGTGAGACGTTAGACGTATCTCCTTCGTTTTTCTTCAGCATGTTTCGGAGTTAAGTTCCAGTTCTTTAGTTTACGAAAACGTACGCCTTTTCCGTTTTATTATTTACTTATTTATTTTTTGCAGCACGAAGCATTTTATTGGCTACTCTTTAACGTTCGCCGTTTTAAAACCACGACTAACCCCCTTATAGGTTGTAATGTATTAAAGTTTAATTTTATTACAGGACCAAGCAAATATATTGCTAATTCCTAGTAGGCTACCGATTAAAGATTAATACTTGGTTATTGTTCAATCCTTACCGTTAGACCGTCTGACAATATTCTCTAGAAAAGTGTTCTGGGGGGCCACTAGTCCTCTCCGTCCGCCTGCCATCCCGACTCGTCATTCAGTCCTCTCCTGGTGGGCACGGTTCAGCGTACTGGGATGCTTAAACTATCCGCAAGGCGATATCCCTGGTCCTCCGTCTTCATGGTCACCGCTCCTACTGAGATTTGGGTGCGGGGCACTCCTCACGATGTTTGAGACGGTGCTCCCCCTGTTGAGAACGAACTGAAGCAAATGAGCTTACTGCCACATCTCGGATCTTTCTGCTTGGGTACCAATTGGCACCCAATCACACTTTCTCTCTCCGCAAACAAAGTTTGATTTCCATCTGTCGGCGACACGGTGAATTGCAGTTTACATTACGATTACATCAGATTTGTCATAAAAATGACCGGTTTCACAATTCCTTCCTAATATAAATAGGCATCGAATATGTATCTCCAACTGTCATCAAATACACTGCATATTACCTGGGGTAGGAGCATGCTGATGGGACTGTCTTTACACAGGTTTACCTGGTCTGAGATCTCCTGCAGTGCTCAGGGTTTGAAAACAACCTCACACTCTGGGAATAAATTTGACATTGGTTATCTACATCACCCTACGCCCCTACCCCTGTGACCCCTGCTAGTGTTTTTCAACCATAGTGAACCAAAGGTCCTCCTTGTAGTCCAACTTTTTTTCAACAATCTCATTGTTAAGAGCATAACTTTCAGCACTCATTAACGGGACAGCCACCATCTGGATGGCAATTTCACCATACAGAATTTGGTGATTGGTTCGATAAGAAATTTACTGACCAGTGTGCACCAGAAAGGATTATTGGCAAGATTACCTATTGCTTCAGTCTTGGGGTTGTACAAGCCAGGTGTATAATAAGATCTACATTTCGGTTTCACTTTCTGTTTATTTAATGATTAGAAGCCAATAGACTCCCGAACAAATGTTTTATGGTCCTGTTTGGACGGGTTTGGATCTATTTGGACTCGACCCATATGGAAGTTCCTTTCCAGACTTAGGCATGTGGGAATGTAACCACTGTGTTGAGTCCACACAGTACACAGCACCCGCCTGCCCAGTTCTGATGCTTCATTCAGACCATGCATGGCTGCATTCTAAGTGCTGCGTCTGGGCTCAGGAGAAGTTATACTTAACCTGAATGGCTTCAGTAAATATCCAGCTGCATAAGTGGATGAATGTAGAAATTGTAAGCTGTGTAAATCACTTTGTATAAAGTGTCTGTTAAGCAGCTTAATTGTAAAGCCTTAGTTATTTTTCTACTCTATAAATATGATTTCTTCAAATTCAATGCGTTTAGTTTCTAACACATAATTTTTTGTCCTCCTGCCTATGTTATTTTGAGGAATCCCTTAATACATAATGGACTATTCTTTAAGCCACGTGACTCTCAGAGACTGACATACTTTTTGTGGCAGGAAAACTTTGACTGAAGACAGCAAGCTTAAGATGTCAGAAGCGTTACTCATACTTAATGTGAGTGCTTGATAAAGCACAAGTACATGATTTTGGTAAAAAATCTAGGCACAATCTGTTAATCGGATTAGTAAGGTTATTTAAATAATCAATTTAAATAA
>JAOVYW010002439.1:0-10182 GCA_025775045.1 Hiodon tergisus
TCCACTATCAACTCACTTTACACGTCACCCCTTGTGTGGACAACACTTTCTCTCCCACGTCCACTATCAACTCACTTTACACGTCACCCCTTGTGTGGACAACACTTTCTCTCCCACGTCCACTATCAACTCACTTTACACGTCACCCCTTGTGTGGACAACACTTTCTCTCCCACGTCCACTATCAACTCACTTTACACGTCACCCCTTGTGTGGACAACACTTTCTCTCCCACCTCCACTATCAACTCACTTTCCACACACTATTTTCACCAACATTTTCTTCACTGTACAACCTTCCAAAAGCACATTATGTTTAATTTTAGGTGTTAAATTAGGTATTTATTTTATGGACCCTACCAAACTCATACCCACAACCTTTTAATACATATCAGGGTCAAAAATAAACACCCGATCACCTGTCAAATAATGATTTTTTTTTCTTTCTTACACAACACAGATGGGATCTTTAGAATTCCCCGAAAAATCAATACGGAATGCAGGATACAATTTCAAAGTGTTGTCATTGGCTCAGCTTTAGCGAACACTGCACTCAACTGCTTCGCACTTAGCTAAGTATTAAAATGGTAATTACCGATGTCTTACTTATTTGCTGAAATATGTCCACATCGTCGTACTACAATGTTCCATATTGCAACCAAAACAAGGTAATAGTTGCTGCTAAATTAGCAGTATGCAAAATGAAGGTATTTTTCGAACGTCCAACTCTTCGTATAGACTAAGAATTTTAGTACCATACTAAGTCAAACAGAGATAGCCTAATTATTTAGTAATTAATTTCAATTACTAAATAATTAGGCTAAGTAATTTAGAAATGACTTAAATGCCTCAATTATCACATGGTTAGTCTCAATAGGAATACTGATTAGTAAGAGCACATTTATAGGTGTAGGTGGTTCATCACAGTCCATAGCAAGGTTGTGGAGTACTCCAAATACCACAGCGCTGCTGTCCCCCGCACAGCAGCACCACCATCAGTTGAGCACTCTCCGAAGCCCTGATGTTAAGCATGCCACAACTTTACACAAGTTTATATTGTACTGACAGCCTATTTGTGCATCCATTCAATTTAATAACTGCTTAGACCAATAAAGGACCGGGGGAGCCAGATGCTAAACTAAAAGGCAGAACGCATGGATCAGGATGCACCACCTAATAGCATTAAGTACGTGATGCCAGGCAATAGCGAAGATCTGAGAAAAATACTCCCAGATGAGGTGCAATAGCAGTGTAAGTCCACAGTTCACCTTCTCAGCATAACTTATGCTCATTAATGTAATGCGTTTAATTATCTTTATCATTTACCGATGAACATTCATATGATATGCAACAAGATAATGTTCACATTTATTTTCCTCACAACTTACAGAAGGTTCGCTGTCGTTAAATTCATTTTAACATGCCATGTCCGCAGTTCTGTTGGCTGAATGGCAGTTTAATGCATGTCTCTGAAAGCAGCATGGACCCTTACAGTATGATATAAATAAAAATGCTGGAGCTGCTCAGAGAGTGTGTGTGTGTGTGTGTGTGTGTGTGTGGGAAGGCGGCTCTACAGAAGAGAGTGCCCATGTGGTACAAACAGACATGCTACACTGATGCTATTCACTCAAACTTATCTTAGGGTTGTACAATATTAGACAATAAATATATGTCGTACTGTTCATTTGCTGATATATTTTAGCTGTGGCCATCAAACCATTAAACTATGGTGCGCTGCCACACCAACATTTTCATAGAAACTACAGAAAATCTGCATTCAAATGGCGTTTAATGTTTATTACTGAGTTTTGTAGCCTTAGCAACAGTCTTCCGGTTGGTACTTGGTCAACGATAGAGCTTTTCAAATATATAGCGATCACCTATATCTCTCACGCACACACACCCTGCTTGCAAAAAAACGAAAACCCTCACTCTCAATATCTCAATATTTTGTCAGTACTTAACCAGATCAGTATAGTTTGTAGATGGAGCGCTTAAGAAAAAGTAATTCATGGAATTATTTCACAAGAATAACACCTGTCACAGTTAAATGTAAACCTGAAAAATGTTAAATTAGTAAATAAAAGATCAATGGCCTGCTCACAGAGAAGCTAACTGGCTATGCCTCTGCACCTTATGTGGCTTTTCTAATAGATATATATTCCGATTAAGATTTTACTTTTTAAAGTTTATTTAATTCGTTGGGAACTCTTAAGTAGTCATCCATGACTGTGTCACTGGGGTATAAATATGAGGTGACTACACTCCCTTAGTCATCCATCAACTTGCGAAAGGCCAAAGGACACACAAATTAAATGAGTCAAAGAACTTCACAAACCAGGCAATGGCTATTAAAAGACAGCTACTCGCCTGAAAATACCCATCTCCACTATTAGGGCATTAATTAAGAAATTTTGAACAACTGGAGTCATGACGAACCTGCCTGGAAGAGGACTAATTTGAGTGCAATTTACCCCCACACATAGGGTGGAAGATGATTCAACCAAAGATTGTTGGAGAACACAGTTGGAGAATTGCAGAAGTTGGTTACATCCTTGGGACAAGTCTCCAAAACTACAAACAAGACACTTTCTCTATGACAACAATCTATATGGAAGGCTTGGCAGAAAAAAAAGCCTCTGCTGTCAGCAAACCAGAAACGTAAGCACCTGGAGTTTGCAAAATGCCATTTTATTGGAACTGGCTTCTATAGTCTTGATGAGACTAAAATAGAGATTTTTGGAAACATACACAAATGGATTTGGTGTAAAAAGAGCAATGGTCATGTAGAAAGTCCTAATCTCCACTGTGAAATCCAAATGTCTTTGGAACCTGGTTAAGATACATTTTATCAAGAACCCCATCATGTACCAGGAGATTTTAGGCCAAAACCTGCCTGTACCCGCCAGGAGGCAAAAAACTGGGTTTGTCGTTGGATCTTCCAGCATGATACAAAGCATACCTCCAAACCCACTCTAAGGTCTCTCTAATTATCTTGCTGACGGGAAAACGTGTCTTAGGACTTGACTCTCACGCATTGTAGGAATGAGAGTGCTATGCCACTGCTGATTATATTCTGGGGAAGGGGAAAACAGAAGCCAGTGTCACATGACCTGGGACCCGAGGGAGCGGTCATGCCATTATATTTTATTTTCCGAGCCACTGTAGCACCACAGCAATCGTGAAGACTGATGGTTAATATTTCAATTTTAGGTTTCCACAATTATGAAAACAACCCAACATTCTATATCAAATACGGAATATGAAACATCACTAATGGGTAACCATACCTATGACTCTACATGAGCAGATTGACATCACTCATACTACGCACAAGGCCTGACAATCAGTTTCACCTAACTGGGCGCTGGAATGATTGGCCCCAGATGTTGCCCTAACCACTCTCGTCCCAAACCCAGGGCACTGTGCGTCCACAACGTTCAACCAAACTGAGAACCTACTGAACATGAACGGTGTCACCCAGACCGCTGCACTGCAGATGCTTGTGACTGACACATCCCGGAACAAAGAAGTGGCCTGCCAGTTTGTGGAGTAGCCAGTGATGTTTTTAGGCAGTGGCAGCCTGCTAAGCTGATAGACTATCTTTACTGTCACAGTGAGCCACTGGGAAAGCCTCTGTTTGGACAGGGCTTGGCCCTGCCAATGAGATCCATAACAGATGAACAGCTGTTTGGTCTGGCGTAAACTCTCCGCTGGGCACAGCGTGTGGAGGAGACTCTCTGTCTGATTGGAAGGACGCACTAGTTCCACTCACTGGTTCACGTGGGATGATGAAGCAATCTTAGGTAAAAAAAATTAAATAAAATAATGCGGTTGCATTTCAACAGGAACCACCACAATTTGGCAGAGCGCTGTGCACAGAGCGCTTAGCTCTGTCCGGAGAGCATTCTGTGAGTCAGGGACAAGACCCCAGCCACTGAGGTCAAGCTTCCTGTGGGATAAATCACACAAGAAACGTAATAACTAAAAATACAACACAACTAAGACAATCTTGCAAAACTATGTTTTACCCGAAACTTGTTAGACCCTGAAAGGATCATGCAGGTTGTAAGCTTCTTGAGGCAAACAAGCCTCAGCGAGGATTGCTAACACACAAAATCTACACTAAAACTACAATACACCTTGTTCAAACAGAGGTGAAGTAACTACATAAAACATTTACACGCAGTGTTTTTAGGTCTTTCAAACCCATAGAAAAGGCAAACTAGGAGATGTATGAATAATTAGTACTCAGCCTAGATTTCTCAACTCTGTCTGAAGAAAAAGAGACAGAACTGTCATGGCCACTGCATTTTATAAGACGACAGTCACATGACACCCAGCACTTTTGTGAAATTTGGCACAACTCCTCAGATTTCTGGGGTTCCTAAAGGAAAAAAGTGAAAACCCAAAAGTGACAGTTAATTTTTCCCATTGGAAAGGGAAAGACGCTCAATTATCAGTTTAGCTTAATAAATGAGATAAAAGTGTAAAACATTAAGATATGAGTCCATTGCAGGAGTCACTATTAAAAAGAACAATTTATTAAAGTCAACGCAATAAATAATGTAATAATGTAGATTTTAAGGACTCAAATGACCTCTTGAAGTCCCCTCTGTTCAGGCGTTACCAGTGACAACTACTGACAGGAACAGAATACCTTCAAAGTGATGCTGGCCTCACTGCTATCTTGGAATAGAGATGAGGATGTGGGGAGATTATAACAGTAAAAAAAACTACATATTTTAAAATAGCACAACCGGCACGTCGGTTTGTGTGTCTCAAGATTTGTCATAATGCCTGGGGCAGCAAACTATTTACTTGACAAGTGTGTTAATTCTGAACGCAGGCATTTAGTTAACATTTGCAAATCTCATAGTCCAGAAAGAGCAGAATTACACTACAGCATTGCCCCACATCTCTTCTTGTTTCTAGGAAAGAAGTACAATTGGTAGAGATGGAAATTTGAACATTTAAACGTATTAGCTCTGACAAAACATTAAATAATGTGATTGTCTAGTCTCGTCACAAGTCTTGTTTAAGATTTTATATCATAAAATGTATTTAATTGCTTATGATTTAATGTTTCATACATCATATACTTAACCCTAACCCTTTCAGATATTTATTCATACTTAACCAGGACACTTCCTGAATATACACTATATGGACAAAAGTATTGGGCCACACCTCTTAATCATTGAATTCAGGTGTTTCATTCAGTCCCATTGTCACAGGTGTATAAAACCAAACACCCAGCCATGCAGTCTGCCTTTACAAACATTTGTGAAAGAATGGGTCATTCTAAAGAGCTTACTGACTTCAAGTGTGGTACTGTAATAGTATGCCACCGTTGCAACACGTCAGTTTGTGACTCGCAGGGGGACCTACTTGATATTAATGCCTACGGATTTAGAATGGGATGTCATAAAAGCTCCTGTAGGTGTAATGTGTAGCTGTCCCAATACTTTTGTCCATATAGTGTACATTTCTGGAAGTTTATTTAGATGATCACTCATCCACGTTGCTCTGTGAATCCATGGCATCTTAGCAAACATCATATATTTTGAGCTACAAAACATAGCCAATTGTAAGAATTACAAGACAATTTATACACACTAAAGTTTATACACTAAAATAAATTTAAAACAGTGGAAAACAGCGATTAAATTTCCAATGCTTCTAGAATGTCTAGAATGCATTTCATGGTAACAATGCAAAATCTAAATTCGCTATGCTCTGGTTCAACTCAGTGCCGCTAACAAAACAATGAAAATCAATAGTAAGATCACTAGCTCTGCCAGGTGGAATTCAGGGAATTATTTACAATAGTTTGTTAATCAACAGCAAAATACATGCTTTTAAATGCTGCTAATGTATCTGTTACACCAGATTTAAATTTATATATGTCAATAAGCCACAGTTTTTAAAATGCAACTTGAGGCACCATTAAAATGTGGATCAAATGAGAAATAATTATATGTGTTGTATTTTTCCTTTCATATCTAGGTTTAAACAACGCTACTGAAAACAAACAAAAAAACTTCTTCATTTCAAATGAACCTTTCAAGAAAACTTCTAGGGCTGTTAAACTATGCAGGCATGTATAGTCTTCTGCAGATTACAAACATGGTTTGATCAGATGACCTGACAGGGATGAAAATAGTCAGCATCACATCGCAGTTAATGATACAAAAACTAGCAAATGCTATGCATATTTGTTCTTGCTAAAAAACTAGGCTATACAAAGAACAAATAAAACATAGGTTTTGCTATGCAAAGCATATTTGTATAGCAGACTGCTAAACAAACTAAAATAATGATTACAAACAAAACTGGAGAATTCTGTCTAACGTTTTAGTTTTATGCTTTTTTTTAAAGTCTAATTGTCAATTTAGAGTTGAATTGTTAGAAATCACTCAGAGCCTATGACTCTATCTAACATTTAAACCATTGGTTCTCAACCCATTACCAAAGTTTCTCTCACAGCAGCGTAGCTGGAATACTCTTACACTTCATAATAAAAAGCAATGCAAACAATGCATAAAATACTTCATACTCTTACCCTTCATAATCAAAAAAATATATTCACTGTGTAAAAACATTATGAACATTAAGATTACTTTCGATGTGACTAGATATAGTACCTCTCAGTCAGTAAGACAATAATGGTAATTTTCTAAAAATACTGTGTAAACAGTAGATGAATCCTCAGCCTGTGCTAGGTCTAAGTTTGCCCTGGTTAAGCTGATGAGAAAAACACAGGGGGTGGTGGGGAGAGACAGGGAGCGCTCCTTCAAGCCTCCCGTCGTACACTACAGAGTCCTTTTCCAAAAATAGCACAATAAATACGTAAGCCCCAGCATTCTGCCAAGAGAAAGTGAGCGAGGGAGAAAGGTGCAGAGAGAGAGAGAGAGGGATGGATGGAGAGGGGGAGAAAGACTGCTGAAATGTGGGTCAAAACAACGGGCTTAGCTGCTAGCATCTGCTGCAGAAAAAGGGAGAGCCAGGACACGTTTGTGTTTCTGGATCTGTCAGTATACCAGAAGCTACACATTATTCCTTACGCCCTCTGATGTTCAATAAACACACAGTGGCCAGTTTATTAGGTAGGATCACGAAAATGGATCAGTCCTACAGACAGTGAGTCATGTGGCCGTGGCTTGCTATATAAAGCAGGCAGACGGGCATCAAGGCATTCAGTTACTATTCGATTGAACATTAGAATTGGCCAAACGAGTGCCCTAAGCAACTTTAAGCGTGGCACGACCGTCGATGCCAGATGCACTGAACCAGTGTCTCAGGAACGGGCGCCCTTCAGGGCTTTTCACACAAAACTGTGTCTTTGGTTACCCGAGAATCGTGTGTGCATTAATGGTGCAACAAACAAAAAACAGTAAATTGATGAGAGAGGTCGAAAGTACAAAAATCGTGCAAGCTAACAGGGCCACAAATGGGGAAATAATGACGCATTATGCAGAACAGCACCTCAGAACACACAACGTGTCTGTCCTTGTCAAGGATGGGCTATTGCAGCAGACAACCACATCGGGTTTCACTCCTATCAGCAAAAAAGTGGCTCCGGTGGGCACAGGATCAGAAGCACTGTACAACTGAGGAGTGGGAAAAAATGTCCTGGTCCAACAAATCCTGGTTCCATGTCACACAGCACGTACTGTCTCAAAATGGTTCCAGGAACATGACAGCGAGTCCAGTTAAATTGAGTGGCCTGTAGGAACTGCGTGATGCCATCATATCACCATGAACCAACATCCATGTGGAACGTAGAAGCCATGCCCCTAATAATTCAGGCAGTTCTGGAGAGGTTTAAAACTGGCCACTGAGTGTTATATCGCATGAACTGAGTATTTTGTATAATTGTATTTTTTAATCTTACAGACGTTGAACAAAGAGACAACAAGACAACCCCTTTCGTACGCCCAGAGAGGCAAACGTCCCTGAGAATGTTCTTAGTTTGCTCCCTGGAGACGAGTGAGGCTGTGAGGATTTGCAAACACAGTCCCTGCAGTGGGGATCACAAAGTCAGGATGGAGTGTGTCATTGAATGTCATTGTGGCCTCTGGAACTGCCATTCACACACAAGGTGGACAGGGCACCGCGATCACTCCCACAATCCAGTGACACACAGATCCCACGCCACCCACACAGCGGAGAGAAGCAGTGAGTCAGGTGAGTCACGTCTCATTGAGAGAAAGAGATAGAGTGGGAGAAACAGGGACAGGAAGAGGAGAGATAGAAGGTAAAATGAATGGAGTACAGAGAGAGACTACTCCCTTTAGGGAAGCAGGTGAGCATGCTGTCATCAGAGAGGAACTGAAATACCACAGGGGAAATTTTGGCATCTTTACAGAGACAACCGTCCAGTCCACAGGGGAGAGAAAGAAGAAGGAAGACAACAGCCTACCTAGCGTCATCCTAAACACGCACAATACAATGCTACGTCCTCACTCCGCCTTCAGCGTGGCTGTTGGAGAGTCTCAGAGTTCCAGGCCTGTGTGTGTACTAAGCAGCAGCTAGGAGAATGAGGAACGTGAGTAAGGGGCCAACACCAGCTGGGAAAGCTGATAACTAGGCAACAGCAGCTCCCCTCCCACACCACACTGGGTCCATTCATCCACCCAGTATCCATGGGAAAATCTTGCAGAGATCTGCATGGCGCAGTCCACAGTGATTTCACAACTGATTTCAACCACTCAGATTTTGGTTTTATTTTATCCATTTAAATAGTTCATCAAAAAATAAAGCAAAACAATAAAAACTGAAATAATACAGTATGGTATTCAGACCCCTGACTAATTCACTCATATTACTGATCACTTACACAGATGACTTACACAGAGGACGGCACTAACTGCATTGAACGTTGAACGGCACAGAATGGCAGATGACTTACACAGAGTGTGGAGCTAATTGAACAGAGTGCTGTCAGCAGTATGGTAGACGAAACTGGCAGAAAACTGAAAGTTGCCCTTCTAATTCTTTATTAATGCAGGGTGCACATTAAGAGTGAATAAAGGTTTTATATTTCCTAATCATTACCACTTTAATGGTCTGGAGTTAATTACCCAAAATCTCAAATCTGGACGTATTAAAGAGGATTTAACTAAATCCTCAAACAAAACTGGCTGGGAAAACACTGACATCGAGAGACAGATTTGGAAGGACAGGAGATGAAGCAAAAGTAAGGCCACTGAATGAGAGGAAAATGTCGGAGAAAGGAGGGGAGGAAACCAGAGAACCCTATAGGAAGCTCAGACAGGTGAAGGAAGAGGCTGACATTGCACTGAAGAATAGCTGTTTGGGAACAAGGATATCGATTGACTTGAGTCTTCAATTACTGTGCCATTATTTATTCCTCTCTGGTCAACTAAATCCTATTTCAGCTTCCCAAAAAAGTACAGACCAGCACAGCAGCCTTGGCTTTAGCCAACCACTTATGTACTGTATATTAAATGAAAACTGCATATTGTACAAATGTCAATAAAGAAGCAATGCAAAAAAAGCAATTCCTGTCAGTTCTGCACCATCAAAGTGCATGTTTGTAAGTGTTTCTGCCTCAGATTAGAAGTACTAAACAGAGTGACGAATCTCTGATCGATCCCTAACTCTCTCTGTCAGAGAGACGACTGATTGTCCAGATAGTATTGCTGTGTTTGCAGTTCTGGGACCAGGCTACAAGATTTTTAAGCTTTTCTTGGTCTCACACTGGACTCGCACTGACTCACACCAAAACTCACACAGACAGAGAAACAGACACTGATACTGTAACTCACTCACACTGACACTAAAAATCCATATTTACACAGAAACTCATACAGATACGCAACCAAAACTGACAATGCCACTCATACTGACACTCACAGCAAAACTCCCACTGAAACACCGACACTTACACCCAAACCGACACTGCTGCTCACACTCAGACTGACACAAATACACCGACTACAAAACATACAGTCACAGACACTGTTTGGTTATATTGATAATGATATGAATAAATATGAAGGGCATTAATTATATTGTACATATTTTGAACTACATATATTCTGCCAATATTCAACACATAGTAGGAAGAAAACAGAAAATATACAGTCAGTTAACGAAAAATGAAAATAAAACTGTCAGTCTGTGCACAGTTGAGGGCCTTTACTCCAGCTCATAG
>JAOVYW010002441.1:1707-15076 GCA_025775045.1 Hiodon tergisus
CGTGTCTAGGGGCTGATCATTCCCTCCCCATGTACGTGTCTAGTGGCTGATCCTTCCCTCCCCATGTACGTGTCTAGTGGCTGATCCTTCCCTCCCCATGTACGTGTCTAGGGGCTGATCGTTCCATCCCCATGTACGTGTCTAAGGGCTGATCATTCCATCCCCATGTACGTGTCTAGGGGCTGATCATTCCCTCCCCATGTACGTGTCTAGGGGCTGATCATTCCCTCCCCATGTACGTGTCTAGGGGCTGATCATTCCATCCCCATGTACGTGTCTAAGGGCTGATCATTCCCTCCCTATGTAATGTTTACTGCCTGGACATTCCCTCCCCATGTACGTGTCTAGGGGCTGATCGTTCCATCCCCATGTACGTGTCTAAGGGCTGATCATTCCATCCCCATGTACGTGTCTAGGGGCTGATCATTCCCTCCCCATGTACGTGTCTAGGGGCTGATCATTCCCTCCCCATGTACGTGTCTAGGGGCTGATCATTCCATCCCCATGTATGTGTCTAAGGGCTGATCATTCCCTCCCTATGTAATGTTTACTGCCTGGACATTCCCTTCCCATGTACGTGTCTAGGGGCTGATCATTTCCTCCCCATGTACGTGTCTAAGGGCTGATAATTCCATCCCCATGTACGTGTCTAGGGGCTGATCATTCCCTCCCCATGTGCGTGTCTACTGGCTGATCATTCCCTCCCCAGGTTCGGGTCTAGGGGCTGATCATTGCCTCCCCATGTGCGTGTCTACTGGCTGATCATTCCCTCCCTATGTAATGTTTACTGCCTGGACATTCCCTTCCCATGTACGTGTCTAGTGGCTTGATATTTCCCCTGTGGAGAAACAAAACAAAAAGCTTGCCTGTCCTGAGTTATTAATTGACCTCTGTAGCAGTAGCCTGTATATATTTTTACCTGACTTTCTCAGAGGATGTCTCCCCATGTGGCTGTGGAGACAGCCCCAGCACCAGTATTTACTGTGGCAGAGAAGCCGTACGGCATCATCACCTGACTGCGGACTGAACTCCCGCACCTCAGCATGCCCTGTTCCAATAGCAAAAAACAGACACGTTGGTAACGTTTAACGTTGGTGCTTCTCAATGCTTGCTCCGCAGTTAGCACTAAACAATGGTAAAACGTTTCCCTCATTCCGTTTTATCTAATTTGCTCCCATGTTTTAGCGGGAATTATTCAAGGAATTGGTATTTAGTCAGCCCCAGGGTAGGAACCCCCTGCTGTTCTTTGAAATAAAGTGCTTTGATATCCACCATAGATGTAGAATAGCAGTAAAAAGTTGTATTTTATACACATATTCTTCTTACTCTATTTTTTTTTGCCGAATAACCGAGGACTGCAACTGCAGTTTCTTTTTTTCCATTGGCTTTTGATTTTTTTTGGTGTGTTTTAACTTCTTGGTTCTGCCGGTAGCTCCCCTATCTTGTTACTGGACTAGCTGTGTCCGCTAATCGAACAGCTGACAAGATCAAGGCGGTTTTCACTGGAGGCTGCAGATCCTCTCAGATCCTCATTCAACGCCAGCTGAAAGACTACTGAATTCCCCCTTTTTTTTAATTGCAAAAGTGTTATCATATCTGTCACTGGCAGTTCAGCAGGCCGCCGGGATTTGAAATCGGGGAAGAGGTGCACGTGAGAGGCGCACCATAGTTGCAAGTAAGACGTGAGGCCTTTTAGAGCTGGGTAATGAAGATGATTTATTTCTGTGGCTTAGTCAGAGGCAAGGAGGGTCTGGTGAATCGGTTAGAGGGTCCTGTTGCTCTCTTATACAACACTCCCCGGTGGAGAAGCAGCTGGGCGTTAAAGGTTTTTTTATTTATTTGAAATCATCCAGTTGCTGAGGTCGATAATTTGATAGATGTGGAACTTTTGTGCCAGTTTTTGATGCCAAGGCGTAAAATGTAGTGATTATTGAAATTGCCTGTTCTTATATCTTTCCTGCGATGTACAGATTAAATTTATATATATTTTATTTAAAAAATATATTTTGTGTATAGCGCATCACGGCATTAAGTAGTATGCGAAAACGGCAGGTCTCTTCACCCCTCCACGGCCAAGCCATGTGCCCCAACAGAGTCCTCCCCTGGCGTCAGACCCCCTCAGGCACAGGGGGCTGCACGAGCACCAGGGAGTTCTGCCCCGCACCACCAGCCGCCCGGCACCCACGCGGCAGCCCCCCGGCGGGCTAAGAAACAGGCTGGCTTGGAACAGCTTCCACCCAAACAGCTTCCCATTAATCACCATCACATCTGCCCCCACGTTCCAAATGCATTGTACTGTACCGTGGGGGAAACGGGCTGGAATTCCAGAGAACTGGAATTACAAGGCAGCACTTTGTATTGACTGGCATTGTAATTACCCGCGGAGGCTTATTCCAGGAGCGATGTTCTGACCCACACAAACGCTGACTGTTAGCTTCTGCCGAGACTCTGGGGCTCTGCCCCCCCCGTCCCGTCCCGTCACTGTTTGTTGTTCTGTTGTTTTGACATACGAATAATTGAATAACCAATTATGGATTTCTTAGACCAGCATTAGTGTTACAGAAGCTCTCTGCGGACTTGTTTGGTTAACGCATTAAAAATCCCCGCCGAGGGTCTGTTCCGCAGACGCTTCCTGTGCGGGAACTTAGCATTCGTCTGAAGTGCCCAGAATGCTGCGTTTTAACCAATGGGAGTTCGGCGATTTGGTATTAAACACGGATGGGGGGGGGGGGAATGACTGCGGCCTGCCTGCCACGCCGCCATCCTTGGCTTCACTGCCTCGTTTACATAGAAATGGGTTCTCCACAGCTCAGTGACTCAACTATATACCTCAACAGCACATACTGATGGTCACTGTTTAAACAAACGCCACAGCACACTGAAAGCATTGTGGGATGCAGATTTATTTTTATTTTTCTGTCATCCGTTGTTCTGTTCGGGTTTTATCCGGTTCCCGTTATTCAGAGCGTTTAATGGAACAGCTACTTGGCACGCGGCCCATTTCATTTGCCTCAATCAAAATATCAAGTAGTTCTATGTGCGTCTCGGTACAAACATGTCTTAGTGCAGTTTGTCCTTGGACAAATTTCCATCCTGGCGCTCTCAATCGGGCTACCTAATAATGGCTAATAATCCCTTCCTTTCCACTTCCTGTCTAATGTGTGGTGAGTGTTTTGGTGTGAAATGGTGGTTGGTTGAGGTAGGCTTCCTGTGCGGGAACACAGGAAGCCTAAAGCGCTTAACGGTAAAGCGCTTTATGAGTGATTATGGTTGAATTGTCAATAGTCTTCTTCAACTGCAGGTTTATGTATCAGTTATACAAGCCTATTCTAGTTTCAGACTTTCATAATAATCACTAAACCTGTTTTTTGTTCACTATGTTTATGACATCTAGAACTATAAAATCTGTCCGACGGCTAATCTAAATGGCTCCAGCGCTGTGTACAGAGAGATGGCGGTCTTTGTCGAAGAGACTCGGACGCGACCCTCTCGCGCCTCTGAGACGCACCATCACGGTGGAAGGGTTTCTGGGTAATTTGGCGCCCTGACAGAGCTGGGGCCCTGGGCGGGCGGCCCAGCGAGGGGACGGCGAGTCCATTTTCCGCTTGATTCATTTTGTTTCAGCCTCGCCCAGCATTTGAGCCCTCTGATTGATTTTTCACAGCTGCTCTGAAATGTGCGCTGGACGACTTTAATAACCAATATGCTTCTTAATATCCTTCTGAAGCAGCCTTGGGAGGGGATGATTAATTGTCATAACTTAAGCTTAGCTGTGTTTCGGATGTCCCTGACGAGAGGAAGAGGGAAAAACGAGGAGACCAGGACAGGAAGTCAGAGTGAAGTGGTGCTAAGCTTGAACGCCACCAGCGCAGGAGGCGCCCCGCTCTTCCCCTTCTGTCCCGGGTCGAACTCTGCTGGAGTTCCACTTCCTTCACTGCGGTTCCTTTCGGTGTATGCCGGTTCAGAGCGAGTGAGTCAGACGCTTCTTTCCCTTGGCGTCGGCTGACTGTAATTTTTACTTTATAGGAGTGTGAACCGGACGCCTGCAGGAGCGTAGCCCGGTGCCGCTCTCCGTCTTCACTTCATTACACATCCGCGAAGTCCATTCAGCTCCTCTAACGCCGGAGCGTCAAACCCCAGCCGCTTATAATTAAAACAATGGCTCAAATGAAAGCTAATGGGTACCCCTGCTCTGAGAAGTAGTTTGTTACCCGGGTTAATGAATTCTTTCACTTGAGCTGACCATGGGAGAGCCGTCAGACTTCCATGGGCATTAAGCACCACGCATATTGGAAAAGCCCTGGAATATATTCTCAAAGCCTTTATGAAAAGTTTACAAAATGGTCAAAAATCTTTGAAACAGCTTTGAAACC
Source organism: Hiodon tergisus (assembly GCA_025775045.1). NCBI lineage: Eukaryota > Metazoa > Chordata > Actinopteri > Hiodontiformes > Hiodontidae > Hiodon > Hiodon tergisus. The sequence continues at coordinate 6,081 of JAOVYW010002441.1, forward strand.
TTTGAAACCTTTGAAAGGTGTTTTGGTCCCCCCCTCTGAAAATGCTGCTGCGGGTATATAATTGCATTCAATTAAAAAAACGTCTCTTCATTAACTATAAAATGTACGTATATATGCTAGCCTTATGGTTGCTTTGGATTAATGCGTTCTTAAGAAAGGTCTCTGTGATAAAGTCGTGACTTCGAGATTTCTGCACGGCTTGCACACCGCCTTCGTACCAGAGGGAAGCTTTGTCTGAGAGAAGAATGAATAAAAAGGGTATTATTCACATTACCCATAACACCACTGAAGACCAAGCAACGAAAACCCTGATTTCGGAGATTATCTTCGCCGTCATTTATCTATTACGGCCTGGTCCACGGCCACCGCGCTTGAGTGACAGGCCCGATTGAAGACGCTGAGAGTTGATGAACGCTAAGGCAGCCAGGCCACGCGCGTGCCCGTTAATCGACTCGTCATTCCGGGGTGCTGTTAATTGACTAATTACTCATAAATATATTTTTATTTTTGTATTGATTTTTTATTTTTTCGTCTGGTGTGTTCTTGCAGATAAGCAGGGAAACTGGGACACTCTTGAAAGGAGTCAAATTTTAGGCTGGAGGCCTGAATGATTTATGCCCAGAAAAATCATCTGAAAGAGACGCTGACTGGCTCTTGGGTGACTGATTCGCAGTGGAAGCTTCTGATAGGACGCTTCCTTTGATGCTTCGTCATAGGGTTACCACTTTAAAATGATATATTATTGTTTCTGTGCTCTTTATTGCATCTTTATCTTTAAAGAATGGATGGAGTAACTCAACCAGACCCTGACTTCGTTTTAATGAACTTTCACCGAAATCTCACCAGAGAAAGGAAAAAAAAAAATATATATATATATATATATATATATATATTTTCTGTTTCAGTATTGTCTTCTTTTCCTTTTCTTCTGCACTTTTCTAGAATACATATTCTTAGAACGACATCTGGTTGTTGTGTTTACAGCACCGCGCTAATGAATTACAATAGGTAATTACCTCCCATGGACAATGGGGTTTCTCACCGAGGGCAGGATGTGGGATTGGGGTGTTATAGGTCAGCTGTCCAGGGGCCGTTTTATTAGTTAGAGAACCAACAGCTGATTAAGAAAAGAGAATGGAGTCTCGTTCAATATGCAAGCCCTGATTACCTTCCTTTTAAAAGCCATTTAATTCGTATTCAAATGCAAATGCACTATTAGCAAAAAGTTCTTGGCTGCATTAAACGCTGTGGTGGGCCCCTGTTTTGATATACTGGTGAAACAGGCTAATGATGTAAAAACTAGCAGAAACGTGTCTGTCAGTTTGTGTGCGGCACGCTATCAGGACTCCACAGAGTTCCTTGCGGAATTGTGCCTTGTATTATACGGGTTTGTCTCAGGTGATTGATTGCTTGGGCGAACAGATAAATAAATAGAAATTTGGCAGGTCACTGAGTTCACGCCGGAAGGGTAGAAAGTTCCTGATTTCTGACTTTTTGCGCAAACCTGCCCCCTCGACCGGCAGCCGGGGTGCACGTGTTCCCAGCACATCTGTTTTTATGAGAATTTTCAGAACAAAGGTGCGAATGAATCTTCAACATGTCAGGAGCCAGGACACAGAAGACTATTTCATTGCATTTCCTTCACTCTTTACATAGCGGTTTGCATCAAATGATCAAATGTTGTTAAATAGGGCTGAAAATAATCTACAACAATTTCTAGTCTTTTTTCAAACGTTTGATTTATAATATTCATCAAACAGCTGCATTGCGAACTGCATTAACTGACAAAGAATGTTTTTAAAAAAACTATAATTGAACCTAGTTCCAATTAAGACACGCAAATCTCCTGTGACTGCCATAGAGGATAACGCACATGGACGCGTTATTACTTCATCTGAGCCTGAATGACTGTGAGCGAACATTAAAGACGGGTCGGGAAGCCTTGAGGGGCACGGAGAAACTGCGAGGGGGGTCCCAGAGCGCCCGACTCCCTCGGCCTCGTAGACCGGGGTCAGTGGAGGGTATCCGGTGGAGCTCCCTTTGGGCTGGACAAGAGGGTTGCTTTCCCGGGCTGGGAGGCAGGGAAAGAGCTTCCCTGAGGTTCTGTTCATCTCTCCGCAGACATAAAAGGTGAGGCGGCGTAGGGCGGGCCTCTTTATTTGTTTCGATCTTTTTTTAGCGGGGCACACTCGCTCATGAATGAATGAGAATTGCGTACGGCCGGACATGCATGCTGTTTAAACAGGGCCGCGGGCAACTGCATCAGAAATGAAAACCTCCAAAGTCACCTGAGATGGCAGCATGACCGATTCCAGAGTTGAAACTTGGGCAGCTTTCAAAACCCACACAGTTTATTATTTTACATTTCACGGCCAAAGGATGCTTTATATATATATATATATATATATATATATATATATAGCTCATCTGAATTTTTTCTGAATGTCTTGGACACAGCAGTAACACGTTTAGGAAAGCCTTTACGGTCTGAGTATTAGCTTGAGGGATTGCTACGCTAATATGGGCTGACTTCATGGAAGACCCCGGAAGATGGATTTAGCACTCCGGTTTAATGGGACACGCTGCCTTGTTTATGGGGCAGTCCCTTGTAATTTCTAACAAAGGAAGGGTGAGATAATGCCATCAGTGTCAGCATTATGTCTTAGTGGCCCATAATTTCCCTCTGCAAAACGCATGTACTCAATACCTCTGGCTTGCTTTAATTGTACACCACCCCCCACCGTCCATTTCATGGACAGCGAATCTGTAATTGAAGTTCTGCTTTCTGTCAGTGTGTTATTTATTTTGGCCATACGTTTTGCCACAGCTGGTGATCTTTGAGCAGAAATCAATGGTTGATCAACTTGCCGGGACTCCACTAAGCCCAGAGGGATTTCCCTCATCCCTTCTAATTGCAAATCCCCTCGCTGTTCTCCCGCCAACTTCTCTTAGTGGCCAGAAGCAGAAAACTAGAGCAAAAGGAGAGATGTTACATGCAATGGGGATTGGCTTCTTCTTTACTGTCAGTTTGCGTGATAAACTCTCTCGACACTCTGTAACCTGTAAGGTAGACGCTGTTGAATATTATCACAGATTTAGTATGTTTTCTAAGCATCATGGACGCTGTCAACTGTGAACAGACCAGCCAAACGAAGTGGCCATAAATAAATAAAAACACATGTTTAACGTATTTTTAATTTACTCTTTATTTGTATAATAAACATGTCTGCGAATGTTGTACAGACGGTCGGCTATTCACAGATGACTGGGAAACAGTCAGTGATGTGTAAATTGAGTTAACATCTCCATGCGTTCCTGCTCAAGGCAGCACGGTTTGAAGTATCGTTGATTTTTTTATTTTATTTTTATTTTTTTGTTTTGAATACATATTCGGCGGCTCATCCACGATGAACCAACTGAATGAACTCCTGAAAACCAAACTTTTCACATCCAGCATCTGCTCGGGGGGGGCTCACCAAACTCGCGCGAAAGCCATGAATATTTATTGTGTTGCGTCGGAGCGCTCTGTGCGCGCTCGCGGTGCAATTTGAGCTCATTTTGCGACGGGTGGAATTGAAAACGACGGAAGAGGTTATCAGCGATTCGGAGAGGTGTGAGAAAGAACAACGTAAATAATCAAGGTCCGCTGATAGACAGAACTCTGCTAGGAAAGAAGGAGGATGGAAAACCCCTCTCTCAGTCAGAGATGATGAAACAGATAGAAATCACTGGCTTTCTCAACCTGGGCCAACAAAGAAAACAGGATAAATAAAAATAAATAAAGGAACAAATGCATAATTAAATTGGTTTAAGTATGGAATGGGCTGAAGGACACAGAGCGGGAGACGGAAAGTTACGTGAAGCGAAAGCAAGTGGCGTCTCGGCACAGAGCCCTTTCAATGACCTCAGAAAGCGGGGTGCCGTGCACTGAAGCCAGGAAACAAAGATCCCGTTCTATTCTATCCAAGGCCCCCAAAAACTGGTCAAAATCAAATAGAAAACAACGTAATTTGTCCAATCACGAATGGTGTTACTTTAGAAAGAACCGCGATAGTTCTCACCAACCTACCCCAGGTCATTTTTTTTTTTACAAACGCACAATTTTATGGTAAACGGTTGCTCTGATGTATACCCTTTTTGAGTCGAATTGGTTGGCCATGTTCGGTACAATCCAATGAAAAACGGGTTTGCTACGCCCGCCAGGTAGAACAGCACCTATCCACAGCTTCCTTGCTGGCATGTGTAGCAGAGCCCAGTGAGCTAGTTAGGGCATCTCCCACTTCAGTCAGGCTCCATATTCTACTGCATCAAAACAGGCATTCTATCTAGGACGGAGACACAAAGCCTTACAAAACGGGATAGAGAACTTTATTGAAGTCAGAATCTGTGATAAATGAGTGACACCTACCTTTCCTCCCTCAGTTACAAATCAAACGGACTGCTTGGGAAGGAGGAGGGGGTAGAAAGGCAAAGACTGCCAGTCTTCTCTCTGAAACAAGCTGGGTTGTGTGGAAGAGACCGTCTAGTCTATGTTAAATACCTATATATGAGCATTTAGCAGAGTTTTTTTTTCTCTTAAATGTTAAAGTAGGGCTGGGAATGCACAGAGGGAGCGTTGGGTCTGCGCAGAGGGAGCGTTGGGTCTGCGCAGAGGGAGAGTTGGGTCTGCGCAGAGGGAGCGTTGGGTCTGCGCAGAGGGAGCGTTGGGTCTGCGCAGAGGGAGCGTTGAGGATCGAGGCACGCAGCTTTACTTCGATGAAGGGGAAGGGACACTTTTCAAGGTTAGCCCAGAAAACCTGCTAGGAGATGACCGAAATACCATGGTGGGGGGAGGCAGTCTCTTGGGTGTCAGTGCTGGTCCTCGTCCAATAGCATGGTGGGGGGGGGGACCCCAACATGGACTGAGAGGTTTCATTATAAATGCATTTTTCTAAGGAATTCACCAGAGAGGAGCTATGCATGGAAGAGATGATCTGGTTTACTGGGATGGGGAAGAAAGGAACATATGTGAGGGGCGGGGGGAGTCTCCTGTGATGGCTTTGATGCACGAGCGTGCAGGTGAGGGAGCTCGCAGGGGAAGCTTGAACCCCGGCCTTTGGTGACTGCGTGCTAAAGCGCTGCACCCAGATCACTCTAGGAACCGATCGAGCATTCCCACTGGATTCTCTCTTTAACCCAAAGGGACAGTCTAATGCGTAAGTTGTGCCAGCTGTAGAATCATTGCTCCCTCATTGGGAGCGTCCTCCCACTAAATATGGAGCAGAGGACTTGATCAGAGCATGATCAGCTTGGCTCCAATCAGTGCACCCAATTTCCATTTTTCATTGGTGGTACGAGCCGAAGTGGATTGCCCTCTGTAACTCGATTCGTTGATAAATCTTCTGCAAATTGACCTAATTCTCCTCCTTCCCCCGACACCCTGCCTAAAGGCCTGAATTTCCCCAGTAAGTAGTGGCTCTGGTTCCATAGCGCTAATCGTTTAGATGATCGTTTGGATAATGGCCCTCGGTGTGACATCGGTGTTCACGTTGTGTCTATAAAGTACAGAAACGTTAAGGTCGATGGTCACAATGGCTGCCTGATTGCGATTATTCCCGCTGTTAGAGTTGTTCTTGTTTTTGTGACCGTAATGGCTGTAGCATGTGCAATTAACGATGCAATTAATTGTAACACCATAGTTGTGTTAATTACAATTAAAACGAGTTTTGGGAGTGTTTCTGTCCAAGCACCGTGGGGCCTGTGAATCGTCTTGGTAATTCAGTCAGATGACGCCACCTCTGTTTACCCTGCCCCACTCGCTGTTGATTCAGCCCCTCGGACTCAGATCCTCAAAGACAAACAGAAGGTGTACATTGCTGATGGAGTGTTTGCGTTTGTGGAGAAATCCTCCTGGTGAAGTTTATTAGTGCAAGCCATTACTTTCTCCCTTTGTCAATAGTTTTTTTTTGTTTTTCCCCCCACATGTCTTAAGCCACTAGGTTGAGTGCGGATTATAGCAATTTGTGAGAGGGAAAACATTTCATCAAGTGAATTTCCTCCGTTTGGTCGTCCCTAAGATACCCCTCAGTGTAAATTAAGCGCAGCTTCAGAAATAAATGGTAATGATTCTGCTTTTAATTGCTCTTTGCCCTGAAGTGGCTCCCACTGAAGCTGAAGCTAACGTTCCTGCCCTGTTCTGAGAACACATAGTTACAGAAATATCCAACGCATCGCCCGAGTTATTCCACGGCCTTCGCTTGTCTTGTCTGTAAGTTCAGCCTTTCAAGACTTTCGTGAGCGGCTCCATAGATATTCATCGGTTCTATGCTATGCCGCTAGTCTGAAGTTTTACAGACCAATTCACATTCTAGGTTTATTTATATCAGTAATAGCTGGTTTGCTCTGTTGATGTCTGGTTACATAATGCCTTCTTCTATGTTTTTTTTACGTTAATTGCTAACGACCAAGTCAACAGGTGCAAGCGACCAATTGACAGGCACAACCGACCACATCGACAGCCACAATCGACCAATTGACAGGCACAACCGACCACATCGGCAGGCACAACTGACCACATCGACAGCCACAACCGACCACATCGACAGCCACAATCGACCAATTGACAGGCACAACCGACCACATCGACAGCCACAATCGACCAAGACGACAGGCACAACCAACAAAGTTTACAAACACAACCATAGTCATACCCTCGAAAGGCCTTTGACAGAAACTGCGCCTCGCGGAACTCCTTTAAAATCCGAGTCACTCAAAAGAGTTTGTCTTTATACTATACACTCACAGAGAAAAACCTAACGACTGCCCCCAACATAACCTCACATAAATATAACACTTCAGGCCGCTAATAAACTTACCCCAGTAAGTGTTCATCCACCATTGGTTCTGACAGCAATTCATCAAATGGCTTCTGAGAATCGTTTCTGAGTGTAGGGTCGTGTAATTATACTCTTTATCACTAATTCACCAGCAAAAGCAAAAAACAAAAAAAAGGTTACTGTTTTTAAAAATAAGTCATTGTGGCACACAGCCTGCTGCGCCCAAAAGCAGCCCTGGAGACTTTATATTTTAAAGGCTGTTTATTCAAGTCGTAATCTGGCCGCCACATCCCTGTGTCTGACCACTCCCGGACTCTGTAATGCCTGTGTGAAGTGCGATCATCCAATGGATGCACACCACACTATGCTATGGAAAACGGTATTTTTAGTGTGAGAAGCTATCACATTATGTATTATATATATATATATATATATATTTCAATCACACAAATAGAAAGTTCTCTTTTATCTCTTCCAAGCACAAAAGCTGCAGGTGAAAATTGGCAGAAGAGGACCTTCGAGGCTTCTCAATCCCTTCATTGTGTATTCAGTAAATGCATATTGAAGGAAATGGAAACTCTTTATAGAATGTTCCCTTCGCTAGAAATGCCTGGGTAATAAGTAAATAATACGCAAGTTATGATAAAAACAACGAAGACATGCTGTTAGAGAAACACAATATAACAAATGCCTACGCATTGACAGGTAGAAATAAAAAAAATAAACACTAAATATAAAGCATGTTCATTACTTTTTAGCACTTTTTAACAGAATTGTATGGTCTTTAGTTGATATATTTAGTGTTTTTAATCAAGTATTCCCTTTAATGTCACACATTTTATGTCATACTTTATTCAGTTGAAATAGGCATCTTTTTAAAAGTTGTACAGAACGTGTTTGTACACAATTATTCCACTATTACTAGTGAAACACAAGAAATCCAAATAATTTCTGTGAGAAAAAAAATATAGAAATAATCATAAAAGACAAGAGGATTGTCTATCCTTTCTCTAACAGTAATGAGTATTCCACCTCAGGGACAGACGGAACCCAGCCAAAACTGAAGTCTCCTGCATTATCACTGCTTCTCATAAGCAGCAAATTACACATAGTTTCGAGGCGGCCATGACAGCAATAGCTAGTTTCCATGGTGATCAAAGAACCTGTGAGGACTGCTGAGGCCTGCAGTATTTTGATAAATGAGCCTTATAATTCCACTTTAATGGAAATGTTTATATAAATAATTTACCCTTAAGTAAAGTAAATAAGCCTCTCATTCTCTGGGAAAAAGGGAAAGAAAAAAAAAAATCAGGTAAATGGCTAAACCCGCAGCCTGAGAAATTGTCTGGGAAGTCTCTGCGTTTTGCCGCCGTGGCTCTGACAATGTCTGACGAGTTCCCAGAAGTGATGCTTCACAGCGACTGCTGGCTTTTAACGGCTAGAAAGCCCATTTCGGGACACAGGGGTTAGATGAGGTTGCCTGTTCGGATTATGTAATGAAAGGAACGTTTCCATTTTTACAGTTAGCTGCCACGAGACGAAAATTGCAAGAATCTGTCTCGAGTGCCAAGTTATTTTCTTCGTAATTCCTTTTTATTTTATTTATCAGGACATATGATACCCTCGTAGGGTGGCTTAAAAAAGCATCATCTGTGATTCATCATGATTACGGCTTGAGGATTTTTGACCCACTGCTTTTCAATTTAACTCCATAAGCAAATAAATTTGGTTGGTGCAGAAAGGCATTGTTTGGTAGTCATCACATCCGAAACCCACCATAAGTGGGTTTATATTGAGATGTGGATTTGTAGTGACAACACATCGTTTATAAGTCTGTGTCGGCACCCGCGTTGTAGTTCCCTCAAAAGGAAGGTTTCAATATGGTCATATCATTGCTCAATTAAGGGTGTTGCTCGGCAATTACCTAACCCTAACCCTCACTGGTGCTGTGGTTACCTGTGGTCGTAAGCATTGCCTAACCCTAACCCTCACTGGTGCTGTGGTTACCTGTGGTCATCAGCATTACCTAACTCTAACCCTCAGTGGTGTTGTGGTTACCTGTGGTCATAAGCATTACCTAACTCTAACCCTCAGTGGGGCTATGGTTACCTGTGGTCATAAGCATTGCCTAACCCTCAGTGGGGCTGTGGTTACCTGTGGTCATAAGCATTGCCTAACCCT
>JAOVYW010002443.1:0-15075 GCA_025775045.1 Hiodon tergisus
TGGATTAGCTGAGTGGATCTCTCTCTCTCTCTCTCTCTCTCTCTCTCTCTCTCTCTCTCTCTCTCTCTCTCTCTCTCGCTCTCTCTCACACACACACACACACACACACACACACACACACACACACACACACACACAGTCACTCACACGTGCCTTGTTTTAAGAAGAGCATAGAGTGAGGCCAAATATTTGATTTACACCCCAGAGGTCAAAGAGAATGCATTAGGGCTTTTTGTAAAAGAAGTGCTGCCAACCCCAGAGAGTTATAGAGTGGCCCAATTGATGCAGATACATCACCATTCATAACAATCAGGGCCAGAATTAAAAGTCCTGGGTCTGACCTTTGCTTAAATGACAATTTATTAGTCCCTCTCATTTTAACAGAAGGAAGCCTACATTCTTTTTGCTTTCTGAATTACATTTTTTATTTTTAAACCCCTCCTGTATGAACACTTGAATGAACACTAAGTGCAAATCTCTAGATCGTTTGGCAAAGTTTTAATGTAAAAGATACATTTAATAAGAGGATCGGAGTAACAGAGGATTCCTAAGGAGATAGCACAGCGCTTTGTTTCTGGGGGTTTAGCAGAACCGTACTAGTGGATCAGACCGGTCTAGTCCCCTCTGACTTCTGCTTGCCCCGACCGACAAGACCGAATAAGTATTTCTCTTGTTGTTTACAGTGGGTTTACAACCAAGGTCTGACAGCCACAGAAACGGGACAAGTGCCGCTCACACTGTCTGGGTCTGGACACTGTCTGGGTAGTGTCAGAGAACACATCAAAGTGCATCATCCTTTTTTACAAGCCATATTGGGCCTTCAGATCAAAGCGTGCCTGCACTTCAAACCAACATTTAGCCCAACCTGCCTCTCTTACAAGCTCTGATTAAATACTTAAACATGGTAACAGCAGTTGACACCAGCCTGGAATTTGGCCCTTAAACAATGAGGGCAAAATAATATCCTAAAACCTGGCCCCACATAGCCGATTTTAGCATTTTTTTCTCTCTCAGTAAGTTTAAGTTGGGCAAGTTGTGAAAAAGTTGAAAATAAAAACTTTTTATAATAAAAAATAAATTTAAAAAATTCTAAAAACCAGGAAAAGCAGTAGCACCCGTTTAAGCACTGCTTCAGATCCAGCGTTTGTTTAATGGACCTCTCAACTCCAAGCAGCAACCACTGTAACGCAATGACAAAGCTACTTTTATTTTACCTTTGTTTAGAAAGGCTATGATGAAATGCACGACAGAACCGACCTGCAAACATACAGCCAGGGCCCGACTTTGCTGGAACAAGTCTTGTGGTTGAACACTTAAAGGTTTTTGTTTTCCCTGAGAAATATTACTGTTGACAACAAGCACAATACACCAAAAATAAACACCAGAGGGTGCATGGAGACGATGGAGGAGTATCCATGGTTACGCCCACAATAAACACAATGTTCAATACATGTCGTTAGCGCTCACTAAGAAAGAGACACGTCTATTTAATTTTCTGCTTAAATCGATGAATGCCACTTCCGGTCGTCCCAACCCTTGGTTATTGATTTGGATTTCATGTTTATGTAATCATAAATTATTTTTTTCATGTTTCTACAATTTGCTGTGCTATTTGTAGAACTATTTTAACGACTAGTCCTTTTCTGATAGATCACACCGCACTCATCATTAGTGGAGTAAATACTACTATTACATAAAAGAAAAATCTCCTGATGCCAGGTTAGACAAAGGAAAGAAAATCTACGTTTGCATGGTAAGGTTAGTGGGGTCGTATGTAAATTCGTAAATATTCTCTATGTATATATAGTGAGAGAGGATAGACTGTGAGACAGAGAGAGAGGGAGAGAGAGAGAGGGAGAGAGAGAGAGAGAGAGAGAGGGGGAACAAGGAAGTATTGCCTTAGACTTTTATATCCACTACTTCATTCAAATTCATCACGGTGTAAAGGGGCAGAGAAAACGCAAAGTCGTGTTTTTAAATAGCCACATGGTGAAAAGACCCACACCGGTGGAGTTACGCCTGTCGAAAGTGAGAGTTTGATTAGGCCGCGGGAATAGGGTCAGGAAACATTTTATACAGATGGGGAAGGGATTGTATAAACGAGTAGAGGAGCGGACGTGTTGGGGAATTTATTTCATGCCTAACTTCCTTTGTTGTTTTTTTTTGCCTCGGCTGCCTTTATTCATGTCTCGCAGGCACATGCCCCCGTTCTCTGCGTCTAAGTTGTTTGTTCTTCGTTTGGACTTGACTTTTAAAAATGTATCCAAGGAGTTGCCTCTCCAGAAGTTTACTTTGCACAATAAGGTTGCTTGTCATGACATAGCAGTGAGAAATTTGTCTCTGCTCCCCAACAGCAAGCGTTCATCCTTTGGGAGACTTCGAAGACCGCTCTCCACGTCTGGAAGTCACGCGGGGTTACCTGTGGAGAGTGAGCTTAAAAACAAAAACAAAACATCTTCATTGTAAAAATGTTTGGCTCAATTAAACGGATTTCAGGTTTCAGTTTAATTCAGGATCGTAGCATTATTCCCATCAAAAGCATGTTCTTCTCAGAAATCGGTCTGCCGTTAGCCATCACGTCAATCACAAAGTATATCATATTCAAGAGGAAAAATTATAACTGGCTCTAGTGGCTTTGGCTGAGTCAAGAAGCAACTTCTGTAATGGGTTACAATCATTGTCAGCAGGAGTCTCCAAAACTATATAAATACATTACTGGGGCAATGTTGTTTGTAATTTGCGAACAAATTTAGATTAAAATGATGGACGGAGTTTTCAACAAGTCCTGTGACCATGACAGTTTTATGACTTGTGGAACATTAGCTGTTCCACAGCTTTGATTGCACGTGGAGGGATACCGCAGATTAACTGGCTCTGTGGTTTGTGTGCAACAATGATGAATCCGTCGAGATGACTATTCCCAAAAACTTCAGATTTGAAGTTGTCCCAAACGGTGAGATCTTTGTGTGGTGTCGCCGCTGCAAACAGGTGATCACCTCACGGTCAGCCTTCCAGCGTAATTAGCGTAAATTACAACGTTCCAATTCAAAGCCGATTCGTCTCCGGCTTAGAAAACGGCAACATTCAGCCTCTTCAGATACAGCGTTTTCCTCGACGAAAGAATGTTCTTAATTTTTACGCTTCTGAAGAAGCTGCACGTTAATAACTCAGCCCAGGAGCCCGTAATGCAGCAATGCCACTCTTTAACGAACACGTAAATACGCACACTACCCCAGTTCTAAATTCACGGTTCTGCAGAGCGAAAGCGAACACAGCAAGCTTAATTCTCCAGGTAGACTCGATGATAGGATTCTTCATAACAATATATTTCCCAAATGTACACCATTTAGGATCTCCAGATATATACACCGGGAAGGTTAGTAAAATTAATCTTCCCCCATGTGGCCTAGATGTAAAATTGCACCTAATGCAAATTGCTCTAGATAGGGGTAGTAAGATTTTTTTATGATAGTAATAATTATCATAAGTAGTAGATATCGTCAGGGCTGATTGTCATTACATTTTTTTTGCTATTTCTGAGGCTTGCTGACTGATTGTCCGTTCACACCTCTGAAACTAGAGAGGCATTATTACTTGGGCTGGGACAAAGGCACTTTGGCAACCCACTAATCGCACTGTACTTAACATTATTTAATAGCCTTTTCTTTTTTATGAGTAGAAGAAATGTGATACTAATAAAATATAGAAAATGCTGTTAAGTACGATTTTAAGAAATGTGATTAGCAGGTTTTGATTTGGACCCAGCCTTGGTCTCACTTTAATCAGTAAACAAAACTGTAAATGTAATTATTTGGTAATATAATTCTAGGTTTAGATATTTAAAACTAAGCCAATTACATCTTGGTTCATTTGGTACATATATAGTGGTGGGCTGCTTGGTTGCTTAGCAATTAGCATAGGTGTCTGACATGGCATGGGTCTGGAGTTCACATCAGGTTCAGGTCACTGTCTGTGTTGAGTTTTGCACGTTCTCCTCATGTCCGTGTGTGTTTTTCTCCCACAGTCCAAAGACTCACAGGTTAGGTGGATTGGCAGCTGTGAAATTGGCCCTGTGTTTGTGTCTGCGTCTCCTGGCATCCGGTTCTGGGTGCACCAGTTGGGGGCCCTGGTGCAGCACAACCTGGTGTGGCTGTTCTTGTTCTACTGACCGAGGAGACCGATTAGCCGCATCACTTCAAACGGGGATTCATTAATCTGACTGTGTCTTAATTGGATTCCACAAAAAAAAGAAACTCAATGAAAATGGGGTAGCCAGCTTTCCGTTGAAGGAAGGCAGAAAAGAGACGTATGTTTATCTTTTTGTCGATTATGTTTTGTGTGTTGCAAATTAAGATTAAATCTGTTTCTGATCTGAGTGGCCCGATATGTTGAAATCCGTCAGATGTGGTCAGCTAGCTGAGCGTGAAATTAAAGCCTACTGAGATTGGTCCCTTGGGTTTATATATTACAGCAAGGTTGCGTGCTGTGGCACGCCATTGTTTTCGGGCTGAATAAAAGAACCTCGGATTAAATTTACTGAGACAGACGACCAGCTCATGCGCAGTAATACACCTTTCAGTTTCCGCTAATTATTAAGACTACGCACGGGTTCCACCAGGCCGGGATTGAGGACCACCTCGATTTCCCTTTTCAAGGGGTATGGACCAGCATTTCCAGACGGACCGTTTTCTCGGACCTTTGAAAGACATCCGAAATATTGTCCCCCAGACCAGGTCAGCAAGGTTGATTAATTGATTTAATTGATTCCTTGGGACCATTATTTATGCACTGAAATCCACACCAGGTCTTTCTGGAGCTAACTAATCAGGAGCTAACTGGGAGGTAGCTCTGGCAGCAACTTTGCATCCTGGGTATTGTGGAGGAAAGCGAAACCTGAACTCACCTTAGTCGTGTCCCGAACGACATTTCGATTCTTTATTCACAGACACTGAAATACAAACATTGGTTTGTCAGGTCCTCCCTGTTTGTCTTTAATTGGGCGTGGGGGGCAACTCTTCGCAGTAACATTGGGAAAGACCCAGAGTTTTTCGGTATTTGCGCATTGTTGTAGCTGTATGTTTTTGAGCCAAAATGACTTAAGGTGTTCACTGAGCAGGGCCCACAAGGCAGGGAACTCCCACTCATCAAACAGGGCCGTGTTGACTTTTTACCTAGACTCCAAGACAGCAATCCTTTAAGTGCTGTCAAGATTTTATGGACACTTAAACAGCCCAGCATACTGGTTAGGTTCATTGAGACTTGGTTAACGAAGACCTGGGAAAATGTTAGTTAGTTGAAAAACTAAAAATTTTTTTTAAGACGTAAAACAAAAGTACCGACAACATCGGCAAACTGATTGAGGGGATATGAGAGTAAAAACAACCTCTTCTGAGTGCGGAGAGGCATTAGGCCAATTAATTTAGAGGTGATAATGAGAAACGTTTCACTCCCCAAATATTTTTTTGGTCAGTTAGGAAACTAAATTGGACATTGCCTGACTTCCATTTGCAATGAGTTTTTATGTGTGTAGCTTAGCCGCGTTATCTCCCGGTGGGCTGTGGCTATTTGCCTCACTTACATAATCCTCTGTTGACTAAAAGGCTTCGTACTACATTACAGGTCACAGCTCTAGGCCGGGAGTAAACAAATTCCTAACTAATGATTGTCTCTTTCGTACCTTCGTGGTAGTTTAAAAATGTCTGATTTGTGGAAAGTCAAAGGGCAATACACATCCCACAAAACTCACTGCAGCCCCGGGCTCTGAGAAGCTGAAATGTATTAAATTAAACAATTAAAATAAATGTTTTTAGTCATTTCCACACAGACACATAGGAAGACATTTTTAACCTTGTTGATACGGTTTCAGGGAGTTTAACGACGCTCTTTGACACAAAGGGAGGTTGAGAAAGGACGATATCTCCACTCTCGATTAGCTCAAAAGCAGGAAGGTTTGAAATATACCTTTTCCCCCGCGTAACCCTGAGACGGAAACACTTCCCGTTAGGACGTTTCTCTGAGAAGCCCTGACACGGCGCGTCGAGGCTGTTCAGCGCCTACAGAGAAGAGGGTAACAAATCTTCCTTTGCTCCCCACCCCTATTTTTACATCAATTTCTATCTAACACCAACAGCTTTGGGAAGAGCGGTGTAACAGGTGAGTTAGCATTGCTTTCCGGGGTTGGGAATTGAAGGCCTCGGAGCGGAGAGCATCTGGCAGAAACCCCCTTATCTTGTGACCCCCCCCACCTCACATCTGTCGCTACACCTCGTTGTTAATTAACAAAGGCCACGGCCAATTTGTTTGAGGAACAGAAACGTTACCATGGCGTCAGAAGCACTCTAGTAGATCGAACGATCGCTGTATCCAAACAAATAAGCTTGAAAAGCGCTGTGCAAGATCGCGACAGCTTCTCTGAAGTTGAAATAGGCTGGAGAGAATTTTTAAAAGTTACCTCAGCCCCTTTAGATTTTTTTGAATTTATTTAAGTTATTTTCTACTTGAGACTTTCATTTAAAGTAAAAAAGGAAATAATTGATTACTGACACCCTTCTTGCAGACCCTTTAAATAAATGGGCCATTGGTGTCCCGTGAGTATGAAAAAATATGCCTCTGTTCCAACGAAAGGCCAGATAATTTACCAGAATCAACATCCATCAGTACTCAGAATGAGACCATTTGTCATTCACCGTGCCAGGTTCGTTTTGTCACGCCCAGTATTTGCAGATCTAACGCCATTGCAAACTTAGAGGACAAAGCCACCCGGCCGACACAAACACAAAGTGACGCAAACTCACCTTTCCGTACCAAAGCACAACACACGCGCGTGTACGCATGCATGCATGCACGCACACACGCACACACACACACACACACAACCACAAAACAACGTTGAGAACAAATTCCCTTACACGCAGGGGCTGAACATGCCGTTTGTCCTAACCATATGTTGTCAATAAAAACCTAATACGTCCTCATATGAATCCGTCAGCCTGCAGATTCCAGAGATTCTTTTCCTCCAGCGTGTGATTGCTCGAGTGTAATCAAAAGTTACCACAGTGTGTCTTTATAACCCCTACTTCTCCTTAGTTCCTCTCTGTTTGGATTGGACCAAACAAATCTCATAAATGCTATCATTGAGGGAATCCACCTTAACAAGGTAATTCTATATTCCGTGCGGCACATGAATTTGGACCATCTGGGCTGTCTAATCCGTCGCTTTACAGGGGTTTAAGGGGGACATGCCTGCTTTAATTGAGCATTAATTGCAAACAGTGCAATTTTGGACAAGACGGTTTGGTGTGTGATTACAGCCTGATTCGGGCGAAGGGCAGCGGAGATCTACTGCGTGGAACGTGTGTGACACTGGTTCCAGCTCGCTCGTGGATTGGTTCATGGGTTGCTTTTGCTGCCATGTGAGCACAAACATTGTTTGCCACGTTGCATATAGAATGCATTATATTTCATATAAGCACTTTGATGTTCCCGGAAATTAAATGTTGATAGACGGTGGAATGGCAAATTAATAAATATATCACATTCTAAAGCCAGTCATTTTCCACAGAGCAATCCACAATACCAGTCTTTTCCCACAGAGCAATCCACAATGCCAGTCTTTTCCCACAGAGCAATCCACAATGCCAGTCATTTTCCACAGAGCAATCCACAATACCAGTCATTTTCCACAGATCAATCCACAATGCCAATAATTTTCCACAGAGCAATCCACAATACCAGTCATTTTCCACAGAGCAATCCACAATACCAGTCTTTTCCCACAGAGCAATCCACAATACCAGTCATTTTCCACAGAGCAATCCACAATACCAGTCATTTTCCACAGACCAATCCACAATGCCAGTCATTTTACACAGAGCAATCCACAATGCCAGTAATTTTCCACAGAGCAATCCACAATACCAGTCATTTTCCACAGAGCAATCCACAATACCAGTCTTTTCCCACAGAGCAATCCACAATACCAGTCATTTTCCACAGAGCAATCCACAATACCAGTCATTTTCCACAGACCAATCCACAATGCCAGTCATTTTACACAGAGCAATCCACAATGCAAGTAATTTTACACAGAGCAATCCACAATATCAGTCTTTTCCCACAGAGCAATCCACAATACCAGTCATTTTCCACAGAGCAATCCACAATGCCAGTCATTTTACACAGAGCAATCCACAATAGCAGATGTGTGAGAGCAAATATATTTTTCTTATCTAGGTTCCTGTAAAGCAGGTGCTTCACACCGGACACTTGATCTCCCCATCCACCTGCAGGCTTTTTCAGGTGGGTGTTGCTGGCACTTGACGCCCTCAATGAGCACTCAGTTATGCCTGGCTTGGCAGAGGAAGTGCTCTCTCGTAGCCCTCATCCCTGCTGTGATTTGTTACCCCCCCCCATACAGTAGTGGCGACCACATGAGGGGAGAGGAGCGTTCTGTCTTAATCATCTCTCAGTTACCGCTCGGTCGCGTACCAACGCTTGACCTCGGCCCTGACAAAAACAGGGCCGGCCTGCTCATGAGGAAAGCCCTGAGGGATGTTTTGCTCCATGACCGGTCGTAAAAAACCAACCTTCAGGATCTTAAAAAACGAAAAGGGAGACGTTGGTGGGGCGCCTCCCTTCACGGTGACTGATTTGTGCGGAAGGAGTTTTCAGCTACCACACAGGATTGCAAAATCAAAACAAAACCTTCACATCTGGACAGGAGCGCTTATTGTTTCCTGTCACCAAACCGAGTTCTTCCCATAGCGTACCAGAGGACACATTTGGGTTGCACTGCGTGTTATGTGTGACGTGTAACATGTAATGTAACATGTAACGTGTAACATATAATGTAACATGTAACATATAATGTAACGTGTAACATGTAATGTAACGTGTAACATATAATGTAACGTGTAACATGTAATGTAACGTGTAACATATAATGTAACGTGTAACATGTAATGTAACGTGTAACATGTAATGTAACGTGTAACATATAATGTAACATGTAACATATAATGTAACGTGTAACACCTTTTGTCATCTCCAGCCACAACAACAACCTTTCCCCTTTCGACCCCCCCAAATGTACAAATACCACATTAATGGTCAATTTACTAGTTATGATTTGTTTATAATAATATATATATATATATATATAATAAATAATATAGTGTGATTTGGTGTAGTTACTCAACACCGATCAGATGTATATTGGTATTGTCATTAGTCTACTCATGCTAACCTGTTTGAGGGGGATAAACCTAATCTCTCTGGCATACTGTTTTAAGTCAAATTTACCAGTGGATACATATAGTAGCCCAGTTCTGTCTAGACGTTGACTTCACTGGGAATGACTTGGCTGGATTTAGGGCCCATGTCTGCAACATCAGACACCAGGTGAAGTAAGCATGCGCCCACCATGGAGACGCCCACCATGGTCACGTGACCAAGTCACGCATTGGCGTGACGCATCTCAGTGTAGGCAGTCGAGACATTCACAGCTGTCCCTGAATATCTTCGAGGAGTTTTGCAACATCTGCACGCACCTGAAATGCCACAGAAGCTAACAAAGGAATAGCTTTGTAATTACAGTGTCATTATATATATATGTATATGTGTGTGTGTGTGTGTCTATAGCTATAATGAACTTATGAAATAAATGTTACTAATGCAACCCCCAACACGATTTATTCAGATTCAACTGTGTACTCATAGATTGTGATGAAAGTGTTACTCATTAAGTACAGTGTAACAATGAAAAATAGCTCTGTAAGTACAGATGTAGTCACACAGCAACTACTACGTAAATACCAAAATGTATTACCATAGGGAAAATTACAAAAACACTCGTGTTTTGAGTTATCTGGAAAAGTAGTCTTGGTACAGTAGGAATAAACCCCCCAGTCAGGCATACTTTGTATTCACTCGACCCGCTGAAAGAACTACATCTGCTTATAGCACAAAGTGTTGGGCTGTATCGTGTCAGACCTTGTCACCGTATATATGTTCATAAGTACAAACGTCAAGAGGTTTGAAATTAAACATATAGCTTCTGTGCTTCTTAATAAGGGTTGTGTAAAACAGACTCTTGAAAGCGATGATTGTTGCTGTGAAGCCAGGATGATCTAAACATTGCAGAAAAATCTGGATTTGCATGCTTATGACAGGGTTTCACAATTTTACGTCAATTCACTTTTTTTTTTTTTTTGATTTCATATTCACTGGACATTAAGCAAATCGCACAAGCTACTGAAATGCAGGAGATGCGCGCAGCAGACACCCGAGAACCAGATTGTCTTGCTAAACCTGATGTCCATTGTCTAATCAATCTGCTGAGGCCGCGCACCCGCTGGAAACGCCACCTCTAGGGTTTCAGATTAATTTGACTAGATATTGCTAAGGATTATGGGTCGTAGCCGCTCAGTCTAGACACAGTTTCTGTTACATTAAATACAGACAAAAGAGGGAGTGATTTTAGGAGAGGGGACATTGATGGAGGAGGGAGACCCCACTGGTGTTTCCCGGTTTTGTCCTTGTCAGGAGGGAGTTCAAGCCCAGTTCAAGGTGGCCCAGTAGCCTGAACCATCGGCTGTAACACTAAACTCCAAGACGAGAGTCCTGTGAAAAATCCGGACAGGCGACCTGCAGACGGCCTTGGGATGTCTCACTTTTTCTGCCCACTTTCTCTGTTGTCAGCCTAGGTGGAATCGTGCAGGTGTAAGGTTTACATTGCCATCAGATCATCGTGAGACGTTGTGCACGCCGCAATATTTATCTGCTTTGCAGCAGAGCATACCCAGGCATAATTTTGCACAACCTGTTTACAAAGGTGGTAAACAACGTTACAAGTTTCCTTTATATACAAAAATCCAGTTTCTTATACTCAGCATCTCCTGTTTCCCCGTATCAGACCAGGGGCAGCTGGTGGTGTAGTGGTTAAGGTGGCAGGCTTACCCCAACTGGTGTACCCTTGAGCAAGGTACTTAACCTAAATTGCTTCAGTAAGACTATCCAGTTGTCTAAATGGATGAATGTAGAAAACTGTTACTAGCTCTTTGGATAAAAGCGTCTGCTGAGCAAAAATGCAGATATGTATGAATCATTCAGGTTTTTTAATGCAATTTGGTTCTTCTGACTGACACGCACCCAAAGTTTCCGTGTTCAAGATTCCGTGTTCTGTCAGCGAGTCAGAGTCCACAGGCTTCCTCGTGGCCTACTCGTGGTTAAAAGCCAAGAAAGCATTAAAGGCCCTATGCCCCAACTGAGTTTGCCACAAGTCTGATGGAATCCTTGCCAAACTGTTCAGTAGCACCTATAAAACGTGGCTTGTGCCAAGGTCTTCAGATATGTATGAATGACACTGAGAACTGATCTAGGATCCCTTTTGGAACTGAAGACCACAATACAGTTGGGCTGGCCAACCCTGGTACTGGTGAGCTGCGCGTGTTTTCATTACAGCATTCGCAGGCTGGCTGTTCGATTGAAATCGTCACATGGATGAGAAATGATCTCAACTGGCGTTTCCAGATGCTAATCAGATGCTAACGTGGGGTCGCTTGAAAACCGGCCAACAGTGCGACTTTCCCAGACTAGGGTCCTGCCACCACTGCGACATTTAAAATGCACTAGGAGCAAAAATAAGGCGCAGGAAGTCGTGTTTGGTAAGCAAAGAACCAGGGCTAGTGCGACTGTGGAACGTCTGCGATCAACCTTAATGGAGCGGCGGAACGGCGGAACTGGACGGAACTCCAACCAGAGCTTCGCACCGCGACAGCTCCCGTTTCCCTCGACCGGTCCCTTTCATTCAGAGCAACACGGAGGACTTAGACAGAAGATTCCAGAAGGCCGCTTACACATCCGTCATCGATCTGACAAGCCAGAGTCTCCCTAAGCCTGTAATTGCCTCTCATTGTGCCGGCGGACTTTGAACTCCATGGCTGTAAATGACATCTCTTGGCCGGCGTCTGAGCTCCCCGCAGACATGGGTGGCAGGGGAAAGCCGCGTCCCTTTGTTGCTAAGAGGCGATGCCCCTGAATCTTGGGTTCTCGCCCCCACCTGGACCACCAGCTTTGCTGCACCTGTCCATTGGTTCTCCTCCTGAAAGTAAAGAAGTAATCTGTCTTTTCAACATGTGTGGCTCTTGCTGCGCTGTATGTAATTATGTGCGTCTTTGGGAGAGGTGTATTCTTTCTCAGACGTGGGTAGTAATTGACGTCCTGCGACACACGAGGGGTAAATGAATCGATGAGCTCGGGCTTTTGAGAGTGCCTCTGACGAGGCTTATGTGTAATTAATGTAAAGCCGCGGGACGTTGGGCAGGATATGATGACAAAAGTGATACTGTGTACATGGCTATGTTGCACACTTGATGAGTGACTCAAGATTGGAGGTTGATTAGACTGTAAATTCAGGAAGCGTTTAACGTTTCGCCTACACTGCTTTTTGAGTGCGGGATCATGGTTTGTTTTTGAAAAAATACCCCACATCACATTGAAAATTATATTTTGATTTATTTGCAGAATCAGGGAATTCAGTCTTCGTACAGACGAGGCTCAAATGCGCGTTCTTCGATCACAGTCTCCATTCGGGTCCGTGCGACAGGTCGCAGAGGCACAGTTCACCATTGCTCCACTAAGACAAAATGTTATTTCAAGACGGTAGGATTGAAACAACTGTTGTTTTTAGATTTTCTTCGCTGAGCATGTCAGACTTCTGACTAATATTCTCGACATTCTTTCATTTTCATAACTTCTTTCTGGCTCTGTCCCATGAGAAGATTTTTCTGGATAAGTTCTGTTAGCCCTTCCCGGTGTCGTGTCCAAAGCACATTGGAAATGCAGGCCACACAACATTCTTGTCTTGCTCTGCAGTTGCTGTTGAAACCCCATGTGATTTGCAGTT
This sequence comes from Hiodon tergisus, assembly GCA_025775045.1. Classification (NCBI taxonomy): domain Eukaryota; kingdom Metazoa; phylum Chordata; class Actinopteri; order Hiodontiformes; family Hiodontidae; genus Hiodon; species Hiodon tergisus. The sequence goes on from JAOVYW010002443.1 coordinate 12,905, forward strand.
GAGATATTTCAGAAAGAACTAACCATAGAATTTTTTTTCTCCACTGTTTGCACTTCACGATTTGGCTTGATATGGCACCAATCAATTGTGTTTTGAACGAGCTGGTAACAAAACAGGAAGTGGCGGTGGTGATTATATTAACCATGCTGGCAAATATTTTAGTAATATTTTTGAAATTCTTGTTGATGCGATCAGTTTCTCAGAGCACCATGTTTTCCCATAATGCAGTAGTTTCTGCACTTCCTTGCAACGGCACGTTTGCACCCGAGCGTTAAAACAACGACACCCACAACTCCAGCTCCTTTTTCTTGACTGGGAACATGATGCCTGGGGTTCACGCCATCTTGCCTGGGGAGAGTCCCCTCTACCTGGGTGGCAGATGATACAGGGCCTACAAAGATCTCCCGTCTGCTGTGCGACATCAAAACACTTGGGTGTGGGTGTGGGGGTGGGGGGCATGTGGTTTCTTATCGAGCTGTGCAAAGGTACTTAGTTTCGTTTTGCAAAACCACAGCCCAGCCCCCTTGAGTCAACATCTCTTGTTGATACCGCTGTGCAGGCGATGAACGACAACTGGCTAACAATGGTCCAAGAAACACGGGGACCAACTTCTCGTGCTACATCCCCAGAGGATCATTGTGTCTGGGTCCAGCCTGTATAAAGGGAGCTCGGTTGCCACCTTTTGGGGCAGGGGAAATGCGAGCACGTTCTCTCATGAACACCTCTGGCTGCCCTTCGTTCGAACATGTCAGCCACGACGACACGGGCGATGTTCAGGCGCCCCTCCAACACCGAACCTGGTGAGGCCTACATCGTGAATCAAGCCCGCACAGGCAGGCAGGCCCTACCCAGCCGTTCTTGGTTCCACGGGCGAAAAACCGCGCGTTTTGGTTTCATTGTGCGTTTTTAAAATTCTAAACCTGTCTTTCAGTCCAACGACATGGACAACGTTCATAACTCTACCTACTCCGCTCCTGACGTCCTTGCGTGCATGAGCTCAAGAGAGATTGCGGTCCCACCGTTGTGTCGAAGCACCGCAGGAGACGGTCTTTGAACGACGACTACGCGGGTGCGTGAAGCCTGTAGGCGAACAGATCCTCATTATCAGAGACTGAAGCCGGCTTGGTCTCCTTTTTCCCTCTATTTTCAATGAATGACTTCTGAGTTAACTATTTGCAGATATAAAGTGAAGCGCAGTGGTATTATATTGTCTGTGGACCTGACTCTTTGATCTGGAATTCAGCTTGGAGACAGGAAGACCATCAATTTAACCTCCAGGCCCCTCAAAGCCCAATAAAACTTGACACGACAACAATTTACTATACGCCAGTAACACATCAATTGACCCCCCTCTGTTGTTCCTGTGATGTAATAAAAGGTAACATACTAAATATTTAAATACTTTAGCTACTTTCATTCATTTAGATTAATTCAGATACCAGTTTTTCCACAGTCACATTTTTGGTCTTTAATCATTAATGACACGCTGTTAAGGTCTGCGGAAAACATGTATAGCCTCTCTTTGGATTTTGCTGTCATACGTAATGTGTAACATGTGGGAATTGAATATAAAGATTCAAATACTGTGCAAATTGATCTATCCAGCCATTACATAGGAACCGGAGAAGTTCGAATCGGTTTCTGTTCTTCTGTTCACTGAATAGGATTAGGCTATAGCCTAAATACACACTTCACAAACCAGTAAATTAAAACGTATTGTAGATGAAAAATCCTGCTTTTATTTCAATCAGACAATGCCTCACTCTTCCCTCATGAATGTATTCCCGCATGTGTGAGGCAGAAGCAAGCCAGAGATTGCTGTTGTCGTCAGACTAACGGGAACGGCAATGCCCCGCTATGTTCCGTGTCCGTTAAGCGTCCAGCGACGCGAGGTCGGAAACGCCCCCAAAGATCAGCTACGTAAACAGGTGCTGCGAGCCCCAAAGCTGGCGGGCTTTTAACGGCGGGATCAGAGGGCGCGCTCTGACCATGTCTCCCATGATCCCCTGGGGGCTCCCTGTTAGCCAGCGCTGTGCTCCGCGGTAGCAGCCTAAAGCCTAGCCAAAGGGCCGGCCATTATCCCCGTCAGCCCCGTCTCCTCCCGACACCTTGACAGGCAGTTTGACTGACAGGTCATTATGTGCGTAGCATTCCCCCCTCTCCCAACCCCC